>LPNX010347872.1:593438-672912 GCA_001517045.1 Pseudotsuga menziesii
TCATATTTGATTCCCAAGGATTTCCCAAGTACTCCATGATTCAATAATGGCATGTTTGACCTCTATTGATAGGAAATTATCAACTTGCACATGGTGGGACTCATGGACTAGGCAAATAAGACAAAATAAGTGAAATAATGTCTAAGTGGGTAAATACTATGGGTTGATTATTCTAACAAGTCTAATAGGGTGATTTGGAGCCAACTCTGAAATTGCAATGTCCTGTATAGATGCAAACAGTAAAACATCCAAGATTATACACCAAGTTCAATCTTTCTTGAAAAGTTCCAATTAACAGATCAAAACCAAAGAATAAGATAGGCATGTGCATATCACATTATTTTAATTATAAACACAAATCTAGAGAAGGGAGTGAAGAAAAATACCTGGGATGCCTTATATGCAAGCAATGTGCTTTCAGCAGCTTCCATTCTCTTGGCACATGTTTTAAATTCTGTAAGATATCAATGATAATCACCTTTCATCTTAAGGTAGAATAACTTGGACTCACCAAATGTGGATGAAGGGATAAGATGTGTGTCCAAAATGCATAGAATGACATCACAGATATTACTGAGCTCAAACTCAACCTTACCTCTGTAATCTCTTATCATAGTAACATGCTCTTCATTTCCCTTGCTCTCTTCCTTTTTCGCAATGGAAGAAATTATCCTCCAAGAAGCCCTGCGAACTCCAATTACATTTTTATAATCCACTGACAGCAGATTATTTTCCTGAACAGTAAGTTCCTCCACATCTACCGTCTTGGAAACTTTCTCTATGTACTCTACCATCTCCTCATAGTGCTCTGCCAGTTCAGCAAGCTTGGCCATATAGACACTTTCTTCATGAGAAGACTCTGCAGGTGACATTTTCCCTACAATATTGAAACATGGATTGTTAGAATGGTTCCTATGTTTGTAAAGTTCAATAGGTTGATTGGGGAAAAAAGGTTTGGGAGACAAAATTACTGACAAGACACCTTATAATCAATTTATCTGAGGAGCATAATTCAAGATCATAAGATTTTAATGCTTATCAAAATGTCAATATCTAATTCAAGTAACCAGTTCCTAGTTTTAGTCAGTGCTAAGGTTCATAATTCAATCACCAAATTTGGTAAATAGATCACCGATGACATGATTTGATTCCCATATATGCCTGACCAAGTTAACACAGGTTGTTGTAGGGCCTAAATCATGGTGAAAAATTGTCACAACAAAGCTGTTAGATATATTTATGTGGCTTTTCAACTGTAAACTCATTTTTTCTAGAACATACAGTGAATGTAGAGGCATCAACGAAATTAGTGGAGACTAAAGATTTAGAGCTTAACCATACCTTTTGGGTCACACATGGTGACTATGATAATAATAGTAGTGATTGACTCCCTGCTCTAATCTGTGAATTATTAGTTGTGATCAAAAACGTAAAAACCATCTTTAGATGATACAAAAGTAAGGTTATTATTATTATTTAATATAATTATGATTATTATGATGATGACCGGATCACCTAAGGGGGTTAGAAGGAACAATAAGCGCAAATGGCCAAGGGAAACCTCAATGGACATACCAAAGCTCAACAATGTAACTCATTATTACCTTAGTGAGGATTCAGGAATGGTGACTTTTCCATGATGTGATTAACCATATCTACAGCCAGTTATGAACGCCATACCCATATCACTCAATTATCACAAGTTCTTAATAGTTGGAGGTCATTAACATATTTCTCCAGACCACTGATAAAACAAAATACCAATGAACCCTCCCCTCTCACATATTAGATGAGGACCAGGAAAGTCAAGATGAAAAAATGAAGACCCATATCGATGACTGATGGGTACAACTTAGACAAGAAACTTAGTCACTCTAACACCTCTAATACAGATACCTAAGAGAACTCGTGTCTTGCGAATAAGCAATAGAAATGGGGGATGACAACCAGTTCCATACCTTCAATTGATATATTTGTTCACTAATCATATGTATGGAAGTACAATGTGTGTGTAATCAAGCATCAAATACACAAGGAACCAGATCATCATATCATTATTATAAGGTAGGGTTGGTGGTATTTAGGTAAAGTAAATGTCTTGCACATGTCTATACTCATCACGTGAACTTGAACCTAAAGGAAATGAACATGGCCATTGAGGATTATTTGCGGAGGAATTTGTACCTGAGCAAGCACTGGAATGGGGGGACATAAACGATCTATTATCGATACATTTATACATATCGAGTAAGAAAAATAAGTCATGATATTCCCACTTGTTGAGGCCTGGAAAATCACAGGTAACAACAGTTAGGGATTCTCCCCAATTAGCTCGTTATTGTTTGGTATGGGGAATCCATCCAGTTTACGGTCCAGCTACCGTAGGTCAAGTAACAATTAAAATGTTTTACTAGTTACGGCCTGGTCCACCGTGTATATTTTAGTCTTTTGATGTTTAAGGTATGATCTGCAAGTTCCTAACTAAAATGCAGACGATAGAGATAACGATGAGGGTCACAATGTGATGCGCAGGTTCTTACCTTTTGTCTTACCTCTCTCGCATCTAAATAAAAAACAAGCAAGAAACTAACTATGACTAACTAACCTCTCCCTAGGGAGAAAAAATATCATTAATGGTGAGTAATGTATCGTAGTGCATGCATAAAGAAAATCACAGATAGCTGCTAATGTTTCAGAACACATGAACATCAATAGAAATATAAACAACAAGATAGCTTATTGTTAATTAAAACCTTCATTCCAATGTGGAACTTTCACAGAATAAACCATAGTACATTCATAACATGAAAATAAATTCAATGAGTTAGAACGATCTCATGGTTAATGGAAATAAGCTAAAAAAGAAATAGTTCACATTCAACTGGTCCATAGCAAAACATTTGAAACATTCCACAAAAATTTCTCTAGCAGAAACATGTGAATATTTATTGTAAAAGGAAATAGTTCTTCTTACAATACTCTCCTAGCCATCTGAAAAAAAGCCTCCTCTTACATCTAAAACTCTCCTATATTTATACAAAAACAAAACTCTTGGGCTGCCCCTCAATGTCTTTTGAGCTTCCCCAACCTTTTATTTCCAAAATTTTGTCTCGTAGCATGTGCACATAATTAATAAAATATATTACATTTTAAATCAAAATTTTCAAAACACTTTATGAAGAAGGGCCAGCTTGGTCATTAATGAACTTCTTCCATGCATGGGCCTCTACTGCTATGCCTTCAAACCCAGAAGTCTCAAGGAATCAAATATTAATCTCATATTTAGCAGCCTGGTTTTTTACCCCCTCTATCCTGGAAGGACTCAGGAACAACTAATCTTCTAGTAGATGTATGCTTACTGCTACATGTGCCACTGCATTCTTCAAGATCCATTCATCTAGGTCCTTGAGATGCTAGATTTCTTGCTCATCTTCCTGATACCTGTTCTATATATGTTCTAGAAATGATTCATGTTCTGGTATCACATCCAATCTTTTCTCCGTAGAAGTCTGGCATCTATTGTATGTAGCAAGCACTCTCCTGCAATATTCAGCACATGCTCCCTTGGTCTTCTTCATGGTTTTCTTGAACTCTTCTGCTACATTAATCGCAAATTCCAATAAATCATACTCCTATTTCAAACTCTGTTGATCATTAACTGCTAACTCTGCAGGAGACTCCTTATTTGTTTCTACCCAGACCATTCTTCCTGTTAGAATCTCAAAAATATCCTGAAATCTGTCCAAAAAGTATGAAGTAATGTCTAAAATCTCCTCTAATCTGGTGTCTATCTGTAAAATTTTACACCTTTCGTCATCCATGCATATTTGTAATTGGTGAATATTCTTTCTTTGAGTTAGGACGTGTTCTTTCAAAGGCTAAATGTCTATTTTCTGTTCCATAGCATCTTTCAGTGATGCGATCAATGAAGTGTTTTGTTGTTCTAAGGCTGCCACCTGCATTTGATACTACTTCTCTTTGTCTTCTATGGTAGCCTTCTCCATTTCTAACTCAGTGACTTTGCTTTGCAACCTGTTCTTCTCTGCACTTAGATTCTCATATGAAACCTGCAGATCATCCCTCTCAGTTTTTATCATTTGATGTTCTAGTTGTAGCTTTTGTAATTCAGCTAAGTTATCATGAGCATTCTTTTCCATTTTCTCTGCGGATA
Source organism: Pseudotsuga menziesii (assembly GCA_001517045.1). Classification (NCBI taxonomy): domain Eukaryota; kingdom Viridiplantae; phylum Streptophyta; class Pinopsida; order Pinales; family Pinaceae; genus Pseudotsuga; species Pseudotsuga menziesii. The sequence goes on from LPNX010347872.1 coordinate 597,610, forward strand.
TTTCCAAAGCATCCTTATCCACCTGCAAAATCTGGAATTCCTTTCTTAAAGTCTTGACTTCATTCATCATGTCTTCATACTTCCTTTTCAGCTTCTGACCCTCATCTCTTTCTTTCTTTAAAGTTTCTTTCAATTGATCTACATTCTTTCTTGACTGTTCTAGGTCTGTCATAAGCCTGTCAACGTTGTCCTTAGTTGCTTGGTTTAATGCTACCCGAGCTCTTGCTAGCAATCGTCAATCTTTATTTGTTCCATGCACCAATGTTTTATCTGTTACCATTTTTCCTGATTGTTCTCCAGTCTCGACTTTCTTCTCAGTTATTTTTACAATTCTTTTCTTTTCCTTATCGTAAAAAATGGTACTAAAATCGAGAACCTCCTTCCCCTCAGTAGGCATGAAAGGGATCAAATTTATCTCAGAAAATGAAATTTGTCCTAGTATGCTGCCAGAAGATGCAGCATGTTCCAGGGGATCAAGATCAAATTGTCCTTGTTCTTGATCTATTTGATCCTACACTCCTTGCGTATCTACTTGCTCTGTAGTCTACTGATCCTTTTGAGATCCTGTTAGTCTCAAACCTTCACTTTCCTCTTTCTTTTTCTTGATTTCAGCTTCTTTATTTTTCTTTCTCTTCCTCTTCGTTCCTTGTTGTTTCCTCTGCAGCTCGCTTCTTTTCTTCTTCTTCATTCTTCAATCATGTTTCTGCTTCCTATGCTAGCCTTCTAGAATCTTCTTCTCTCTTTTTCGCCTCTTCCTCTTCCAATGTCTTAGCCTTTTCTGAAGTTTTTCCCTTTCTACCCATAGTATTTATTTTTTGTTTGAACCTCTTCTTAAGGGCAGTTATGTTCTTCGCACTTATAAATGTCTCCTCATCCTTGTCCCAAAAATTAGTATATTCAAAATTAATTCCCGCTTCCTTGCAGTAGTCTGCTACTTTATTGCGGGAGTCATTACTGTGAAAATTCATTTTTCCAAAATGAAAATGCTACAGATCCTTAACAAATTATGTCGCCTGCTTTACTCTTGAAAACTTGTAGCTACCAAGCAAGAAAGGTACTGCAGGATATGTTGCCTTTTTATGCTCAAATAGAAAGTTGCCTACACATTCAATTTACACCTGACTAACCGCCTCTTTATGGAGTACATAATATGTGGCATACTTTGGTAGTAGGGCAGGAGCTCTGGACCCACCATACATTCTTATATACAACCCATCCTTGGTCAAATAGTAATCTCCAAACTCCTCGATGACTTTGAATGCTTCTTTAGACATGCAATCACATTCAGTCAAGAAAATGAGGGTATATAAGGACATGATGAAGTGCTCGTAGATTTCCCTATAATAGCTATGATACTTATGGTCCCATAACAATTTATATGTTGTGTACACTGGGGTTCTGTCCCTCTCCCAGTTACATCTCAAAGATGGAAAATACTGAGTGCACAGTATGTAGTCAATCAGGATAGAGCTCATATAAAACTATAATCTCTTTTGTGATACCCCTCCTAAGGCTGCCAATATACATGCAGAGAGGCTTTTTGACACAATATTTGACCAGTTAAAGATGGTTCCCTAGGTATCTACAAAGTAAATAACTGGTATCCATCCTATCTTGAAGCTCTTCCCATGGGCTCTACCGAAGATCCTATTGAGCATTAATGCTATGAACTTGTAGGGAGCTCAGAGAGTGGAGGTGTCATACTCTCCGGAAGGTCTAGTTCAGAAATTTTTACCGGGTATCATCATTCTTTTCACTATCTCCACTAGGTCCATAGCTATTTCCTTTAACCAACTTTCTGTCAGAAAAACTTGGGGTGAGGGTAGATGATAAGCCATAGAGACATATGCAGGGCTATAACAGTGTAGCCTTTCTTGGCAGTGTTCCCTAGAATCATTGTTGTTACATCTGCTCTAGGTGGAATCCACCCTATCACTTCTGAACAAGGAAATAACTTAGGTCTCATGGCTACTTTCATTAGAGCTGATTTCTCAATGTTGGCATATATAGTCAGCTCCTCAAAACCGACACCAGGTACATTTTGGTTGGCAATCATTCTATAGATCTCTCTCCACTTGTAATTCGGTTCGACCCCAGTGGAGGCTTTGGTATATTCGTAAATATACTCTACCTTGGTGATGATCTCTACTTCAGGTTCTCCTTCAACCATAGGAGCCTTCTTCTTTTTCCTCTTCGACATGTTTTTGTTATAACAATCACCCTGTTAGAGTCAAAACATGTTCATAGACCAATTGAGCTATTAGCAAGTGTTTTAAACAAGAAACTATATTAATTTGTTTACCTCCTCAATATGCATGTAGAAAAAAATAAGCTACACACAGTATTCAATGCATGAAAGAATTAACAAGGAAAAGGGAAAGTTTTGTGGCCTACTTCCTAAAACTGCCTCAGCCCCACTATCTGTAAACTTCACAACATCAAAAAAATCCTTTATCTTAGCTCAATCTGTATCAAACTAATCCTCAGTAAAATATAGGAATGGATTGAACTAATCCTACCGCTTGTCTTCAAAACCAAACTCAAGAATATTAAACACTACGCAAAGAATTGTCTTGGCGAAAAATCCTAAACCGAGAAAAGTTTTAAAAAAATCTTTGCAGTCCCACGGGACAAGGTAAGTGCAAGAAAAAAGGTTTAAAACCCCCTGGGTGGCTATGAACAACCCAAGAAACAGTTGGTGCAAACAGTGAAACCCTTGTGTGCACCGTGCCCTAATCTTTCGCACTGGAGCAAAAGCATCCATAATGGCTCAAACAATCACGCAGACTCAAATTTTCCCGCTAAAGAAAACTGCAAACATTTAAACTCTTCACCCTCAAATTAAACCATCCATGAAAACCGTGAAGGCGAACATCCTTTTATGAGAACAAACCTAACTCATGGAAAACCCAACCAAGGGAAAAAACTAACGGTTCCTAAATCGACCAATAAAAAACAAAACAACAAGGCCATGGTTCACCTACCTGGCAAAAGTAGTGTGGTCGACTGGATGGAAAAACCTTCACGGGAGCAACGTGAATGAATCAAATTTGGATAGCTAGGTGCACGTGAATCAGTGAAAACGACAAGTACTAGAGAAAACGATGATTTTAAAATATGGATAAATAATAAAATTACACGCCCCCCATATATATAATACTCGGCAGTATCTGTCAGTGATTTAAAACCCTATTGATAGTCATAACTTATGTCAATCAAAATAATAGTTCAGAGGACAGTCGAAACGGTGAACGCAAAACAAACTACGGGCCCGCGATACTTTAACATTATTGGTCATCGGCATCACTAGACTCTAAGTGCAGAACCTCTAGATGGAGCTTTCTCCGCAACGTCAGCGCTGTAAAACACTATCATCATGACTCCACTCTTTCTAACAAATGTCGAAGATCGGAACACCTAAAATCTAGAGAGTCGACGAGGAAAAGTACTAACTTTCAGAACGTTTCAACACTAGATTCCCACAACGTCGAAAATGATAGGCACTAAGACTCCGGCTCAATCTTGTAAAACATTCTAATAGCGATAAAAAATAATCGAAAATCAAAACTACTAAGTGTTAGGCTCAACAAAATGACAACGAAGAGAGAACAGCCCGAGGTTTCAACGTATCAGTGAGGAAATCGGAAGTACTTCCGACAGGCTTGACCATTTGGCTTCTGCAATGTCGGAAAGATAGTCTACTATGCTTCTGATATCGGATGGATAGTCGACTAGTCTTCCGATACAGAAAATGGAAAAGATCAAGTTTCTTAAGGAAAAAAATCTGAACTTCAGGGCAGATTCAGTGAAAACCAAATACTCCTATGCTAGAGCAAAAAGAAAATAAAAGGAGGAGCCATAAAATTTAAAATTTTGGGGAAAGTAGTTGCAGCTGCAACAATTGGCGACTACTTGGTGAACACATATATCTGAACAATTTTTCTCTTTGATCAACAGACTATTTTGATAATACCAACATGCTGAATTCTTCAAGATATATGGATTTCCCAAATGACAGATGTATGCACTATAATAATTGATTTTAGTCCAAGTTAGGGAACAAGGGAACCAAGATTGTCTAGATAACTGTTTTGAGGCCAAGAATACGAGTTTCATATTTACCTCTATCTTTGAGTAGTTTCCAGCTTAGACACTACAGGATTGTAACATATGGTAAACAGATATATCCATATGTTCCTCATTCCCATGCCATTTTTCACTTTTGGTGCTTTTGGAAATTTGTCCTCTTTTGAGTCCTCCGCCTACTCTTTCTTAAATTTTAATTGAGGTTCCTCTATCCATAGTGTCCTTTTGTGTGAGAGATATATTATTTTTCAGCTCACAAATGGAGAAGAACTTTGGCAATCTTATACATACTAATATGGTTTAGTACTTTTCTTGGATACATGTTTCTTTTCTGAGGAGATTTTGACTCTTATTTGCCTTTTTCAATTCCTGGCATGGAATCATTTAAATATAATATACTATTTACCTTGCTTCCTTTCCATGGGTCTTTTGTCATCACCCCCTAAGACATTTTTTAGAGTGAGATGAATGGAGCCTCAAAATAGTATTATGGACCTTATTGATCCTGAGTTATTTCACAAGGATTAAGCAAGACCTCAATGTGTTCATAGCCATTTAGGAAAACTGTTAAACTTGAAGAAGTTCTTTCAAACCTTAAATGAATTAATAGTACATAGCCTTGTAATCAAATATTTTAGTTAACCCAGAATTTTGATGAACTCCATGCAACCAAAAGTTGTGCTTCTTTATTAAAATCACAAACAATCAAACTCTAACTAAACAAACCAAAAACCCTAAAAAAATAAAAATAAATCAAATGTTTATTTATGTACAAGACAACCAAAATAAAAGATCAAGAAAAATAAGGTTTGAGAACTAAACCATTTACTGGTAAGTTCTCTTCCCACCCCTGTAAGTCTTGCAACGTGTAAGTTGAGGGGCCTAGCTTTGCTGCAATTTGAAAAGGGCCTACCCATAACTGTTGAAACTTAGTGTGCTTTCCCTTTTCATCGAGTAGGTGATCCCACTTAAGAACTAGATCTCCTACTTCGAATTCTTTGTTCCTTGCTTTATGTTTATCAAACCAACGCTTCAATATTTCCTGTTGATGCTTAAATATTTATTTGGCTTTGGACCTAGACACTTATGGCTTCAAAAGATTATAGAGTCTGATTTGTAGAATTTCATTATCATTAACCCTAGATTCTTGTGCTATTATGGAAGATGGCAACAGAAAAATAGGAGGAAGGATAACTTCTTTTCCATAAACAAGGGTGTATGGTGACACACCTAAGGAATTCTTGGGTGTAACTCTATTAGCCCAGAGAGCATTAGGTAACACCAAATGCCAACTTCTTTGATTTTCTATTACGGTTTTCTTTAGAATCCTAATCAGATTTTTGTTTGTGGATTCCGCCAAACCATTTCCTTGTGGGTTATAATTTGCAGAATAATGTAACTTGATTCCTCTTTCATTAGCAAATGCAGTTAATCTAATAGAAGAAAAGTAAGTAGCATTATCAAAACCCAGGGAAATTGGACCCCCAAACCTGGTCATAATGTGATCTTGTAAGAAATCCATGACTGCATTTTCATTTACTTTTCGTAATGGAATAGCCTCGACCCATCTGGTGAAGTAATCAGTTGCTATCAGAATATACTTGTGCTGCAAGGAATAATTTGGGTTTATTTCTCCAATAATATCAATTCCCCATTGTTCAAATCCTTCTGATATAATTGCTAGTTTTAATGGCCCTGCTGCTTTAGCTTGTCTTCCAACACCTCTCTGACAAGCATCACATCTTCTAACATGAGCATGAGAATCCTTAAATAGTGTAGGCTAGTAATATCCAGCTCTGAGAATCTTATGTGCTATTGTGTCTCTGGAAAAATGACCTCCAGCAGGCCCATCATGCAATTCTGCTATGACCTTCTTTGCATCTTCCTGTTCTAAGCACCTGAGAAAAACTCCATCGTATTTCTTTCTGAATAGTACTCCATCAATTATCTGATATGAAGCTGATTTTAGACGTAATGTTCTTCTTTGTTTGGGACTCCAATGCTCCAGCAAATATCCTTCTTGGAGGTAATGGACTAGGTCCCGATACCAGGAATCTGGAGCTGTAAAAAAAGGACATACATCCACCATATGTAGCTCAGCTTCATTATCCCAACTGTTTTCTTCATTTTTTTGACCTTCAGTCATTAGTTTACACAATCCTTTTCCTCTTTACTATGGATGTTGGTTTGAACTCGATATCGTATTCTTGTAAAGCCATCACCCAGTTGCATCTTCTTTCTCATAATTCCTTTTGTACAAAAAGAGATCGTACATCTGGGTGTGGAACTATTACTTTGGTGTGCTTCTTAAGTATATATGGCCTAAATTGTTTTATCATTTTAAAAACTGCATAAGCTTGTTTATCAGCTGCTGGACAATTCAATTCATCTCCCTGTAGACCAATGCTCATAAATGATATGGGGTACTTATCTCCCCCATATTCCTTCTGTGTAAGCATAGCTTCTAACGAATCATTGGATGCAAAGGTATACAGAATAAAATCCTTTTCGAAATTTGGACTTTTGAGTGATGGTGCATGAGCAACAGACATTTTTATCTTATTGAATGTGTTCTTCTCCACATCAGTCCAGTTGAATTGTACACTCTGTTTAACCATTTGCTACAAAGGTTTGACGATTTGAGCAAAGTCTGGTACAAACCTTCACACAAAATTGATTGTCCCCATAAATGATTGCATACCCTTTTTATTATGGGGTAAATGGATCTGTTCTATGGCTTTAATCCTTTCTAATTCTATGGAGATCCCTTTCTTGAAAATAACATGACCCAGTATCTTTCCTTCTATAACTGCAAACACGCATTTCTTAAGATTTAGTGAAATACCATACTTCTGGCAATGCTCAAAATTTTGTTTCAAATGAAATGCATGTTCCTCTCTCTTTTTCGAAAATATTGTGACATCATCTAGATAAACCACAACACTATGGCCAATCAAACCATGGAAAGCTATATCCATGGCCCTATGGAAAGTAGCTCCAGCATTAATAAGTCCAAAGGGCATTCTCCTATATGCAAAAGTTCCCCACTTGGTTCTAAATGTGGTTTTAAGCTTGCCTTCTTCAGCTACTAATACTTGATTATAACCAAAGAATCCATCTAATAATGAAAATAGTTCAGAACCTGAAACCATCTGTAGTATTTTCTCCATGGGTGGGACCAAATAGTTATCTTTATCTGACGCACTATTAAGATTTTTGAAATCTACACAGAGCCTAATTTCTCCTGACTTTTTTCATACTAGAACCAAATTAGAAACCCATTCTAAATGTCTGACTTTAAATATGATTTTGGCATCCAACAATTTTTTCACCTCACTTTGAATTAAAGGTTCCAGCTTAGGAGGCATCTTCCTCAAAGGTTGTTGGTAAGGCTTGATTCCACCTTTAATTGGGATGACATGTTGTATGATCTTCATGTCATAATTTTTAAGCTCTTCATAGGTCCAAGAAAACACATCTTTGTACTGTTTGAAAAGACTGATGAACTTACTTCTTTCACCTGGAGAAAAACACTTCCCCAAATTTACATATTTAAGTGCGGCTTCAATCCCCAAATTTATCAGCTCGAATTGTAAGGACGACCTATGAGTCTTAACATTCACTAGCTTTCTGAATTTGTTATCCAAATCAAACATTCATTCCAAGGTCCTGCCTCCTTTAGGAATAAAGTTTCCGAATTTTAATTCTACTTGATGTTCTTCATCATTTATTATTGCTCCTTTGAAAGTATCATCATTCATCAAAAACTCCAAAATTTGTTGATCATCATCAAAAACCTGTAGATTGGTGATCATATTTGGAACAGAAGGCCTGAAAAGTAACTCAATAGAGCATCTATTATTTGAAGGTACTAGCCTTGCAGCTGAGGTAGCAAGTAAATCAGTTGGTGCATTCTTTAATTTAGGAATGGACACAATATTGAATGTATGAGAATTTATAAGCAAATCCCAAACTTCATTTTGGTAATCTTTCAAATGCGGTGAAATACAGTGTATCTTGTTCCGAATTTGCTTAACAATGATTTCAGAATCTCCATATACTTTCAGATTTTTTACTTTCATTTCTATTTATTTTTTAAGTCCCTAAACTAGTGCTTCGTATTCAGTTGTGTCGTTTGTGCATTCGAATTCTAACCTACAAGAAAGAAAATGTTTATTTTTCCTTGTATCAATCAAGACATAGCCAGCCCCTAATCCTTCCAATGTTTTAGAACCATCAAAATAAAGATTCCAAAAACTATCTACCTCTACTGAATTTGAATTACAGACTACATCTGAAACTAGATCTACTATATTACAGTCAATCTCATCAGCCCGTGAAAATCGAAGGAGATCAGGTTGGGTATCAGGTATACTGTTGGCTTCTTAAGCTTGGTAATTTCTCGGTTCCAATTCAATGAAATAATTTCCCAATACAAAATTTGCTGGCTCATTTTTTCCCTCTAACTGAGTGACATTGTATTTCATTCGAGGTTCTCTTAATACTTTTATCTGATTTGGACTTCCCTTATGAGGCAACCATAGATGTGACCAATCTGATGCAAAGTATCCATCTAACCTTGCCGACCAGTCTCGACTCAAAACTAATCCATAAGCATCTGGTATGTCTACTACTACAATGTTGATGTACTGACACACCCTCTCATCTATGGATAAGTGAATCAGAACATCCTCCATTTCTACTATTACAGTTACAGTTGTCCTGTCTAATTGAATAACTTTCCAAGTAGATGGTTTAGGTTGACCATTGATTTTCTTGCAGACTGAAAGTGGCATCACGTTGACTGATGCTCCTGAGTCTACTAAGCAGTTGTGCACATTATAGTTGAAAATTTCAAAAGTTAGGAGAAATGCTGGAGTTTTATACTTAGACTTCCCTCCTAAACTTTCCTCACCAATTTCTTCTTCAGGTTGGTTGTCACTGGGAGGCTCCTCTTCTAGTATCTCAAGTGATTTTAAAAGCTTCTCTTTTTACTGAGGTAAATTACACATTTCAGACAATGAGATATTTGCTTTAAATTTTTTAATTTCTTCCACAATATCATATCCCATCTCAGGTTCTTTCAAATTCCTCTTGTCATTATCAATATTAACCTCAACAAGCTTAAGAGGTGTGTTTATTTTCTTTGGATCTTGACTTGAAATGGTAAATTCAGGTATTTTAACAGTTGCAGTGTTTTTCTGTATCTTCTTCATGTTTTCTTGAATTTTCTTAACCTTAGGAAGTATTGATTTATCTTCTTTAAATAGACTCTGACTTCTTGTTGTTACATTGGTTGTCATTGTTTCCTCTTGTATCAGAAAATATTCTTCTCCTGTATCAAACATAGAGACACAGTCCCATAAAACTAAAGTATCTTCCTCTTGTTTTTCCATAGGTTCATTATCCTTTTCTTCCTCCTTACCAATTTCTGTCAGTTTGGAGTCCAATAATTGATTCATTACTAACGTCATAGAATTAATCCGTTGTGGGAAATTCTTCTCGTAATGAGGTTGTTGATGAAAGGTACAAAAATTATCCATGCCTACATCAGTTAAATTCATTGCTGCAGGATTGTGTGGAGGAGGTTTAGGTTGACTGTTGTCTTCCCTTTTCTTATAATAAGGCTTATATGGTTTGTGAGCCTCCTTCTCCTTCTCTAAATATATCACTCTGTTGGATAATTTTTGCATCATCTTCACCATCCCTTCGAAATCATATGACCTCTCATCCTTAGGTTTAGTCAATTAATGTAGGTTTCTTGTTTCCAAAAGTCTTTTCTTCTGACTGCACAGGGTAGTTTTCTATACTCTCCATCTCAGCCTATACCTTCTCAGCTTCTTCATAGGTTTTTGATAATGTAGGTCTAACTGATCTCTTGGAAAACATGGATAGATTAGGCCCAAGGGCTGAGGTATAGTATTTAATTAGAGCATTTTCAGATGGCTTATCAGCTGCAGTGAAATTGTTTAGGTAAGCAACAAATCTTTGAGTGAAATTATGCACTCTTTATTTCCTTTCTTTCTTTAGAGCACATAACCCTTTCATTAAAGCTGCATGAGTTTTTTGAACTGCATATTTACTTCTAAACATTCTCTCAAAGGTGTTCCAATCCATGATTGTTTGCAGGAAGGGAAAAATACCATGAGCCTGCTTTTCCTTTCAGGGTGTGGGGAAACAATCTACAGACCACATCTTCATGCTCTCCAACTCGTATTCCTTCTGCAGCCAAGTAAAAACTCTGTAAATGATCATCTAACAGAACTCCTTCACTTGGTTCAAACTTAGGAAACATCTTGTCATCTAACAGAACTCCTTCACTTGGTTCAAACTTAGGAAACATCTTGTCAAAAGTGTGAAGCAAATCATGCAAGGGAGGTGTCAAATTTAAAGGCGACCTAGCCCTCTAAGCAGGTTGTGGAGGTGGTTGGTTTTCATTTACGTTAGCCATTATTCTGAGTGGAGTATAAGGTTGTGACTAAACAAGGGTCTGGAAAGGTGAATATTAAGGTGAATTAGGATATTGATTTAAAGGTTGGTCAACTTCTTGTAAGGCTGCTTCTACCAACACTGAGTCTTCTAATTGAGGGTGATCCTTCTTTCGATACTCTCTTCTAGGCAGGACAGAAATAATAGGTAATCCTCCATTTTTTTCACATATGCCCTGGTAATTATTCTTAAATCATCAACCACTTCATTATCGATAGGATACAGATACCCTTTCTTTCTATCTTCAGGAGTGGGTTTGTGAAGCAAACTACTTTCAGAATTGTCACCGGTGGAGTGATTTCGAGGAAGTGGGATTCCTCGGCCAGCCATGCACTAGTGGCCCTCCTTCTAGCACCAAAAAAATGTTGAGGCCTAGAAAATCACAGATAACAATAGTTAGGGATTCTCCCCAATAAACGTTCCCAATTATCCCGTTACTATTTGGTATGGGGAATCTGTCCGGTTTATGGTCCAGCTATCGTAGGTCAAGTAACAATTAAAATGTTTTACCAGTTACGGCTTGGTTCACCGTGTATATTTTATTTTTTTTATGGTTAAGGTATGATGTACAAGTGCTTAACTAAAAATGCAAATGATAGAGATAATGAGGAGGGCCACAATGTGATGCGCAGGTTCTTACCACTCGTCTTACCTCTCTCGCATCTAAATAGAAAACAAGCAAGAAACTAACTATGACTAACTAACCTATCCCTAGGGAGAAAAACTATCATTAATGGTGAGTAATGTACCGTAGTGCATGCATAAAGAAAATCACAGATAGTTTCTAATGTTTCATAACACATGAACATCAATAGAAGTATAAACAACAAGATAGCTTATTGTTAATTAAAACCTTCATTACCTAATGTGAAAATTTCACAGAATAAACTAGAGTACATTCATAACATGAAAAGAAATTCAATGAGTTAGAACGATCTCACAGTTAATGGAAATAAGCTGAAAATGAAATAGTTCACATTCAACTGGTCCATAGCAAAACATTTGAAACATTCCACAAAACTTTCTCCAGCACAAACATGTGAATCTTTATTGTAAAAGGAAATAGTTCTTCTTACAATACTCTCCTGGCCATCTAGAAAAAATCCTCCTCTTACATCAAAAACTCTCCTATATTTATACAAAAACAAAACTCTTGGGCTGCCCCTCAATGTCTTTTGAGCTTCCCCAACCATTTATTTCCAAAATTTTGTCTCATAGCATGTGCACATAATTAATACAATATATTACATTTTAAATCAAAATTTTCAAAACACTTTATGAAGAAGGGCCAGCTTGATCGTTAATGAACTTCTTCCATGCATGGGCCTCTGTTGCTATGCCTTCAAACCCGGAAGGCTCAATAAATCAAATATTAATCTCATATTTAGCAGCCTGGATTTTTACCCCCTCTATCCTGGTAGGACTCAGGCACAGCTGATTTTCTAGTAGATGTATGCTTACTACTGCATGTGCCACTGCATTCTTCAAGATCCATTCATCTAGGTCCTTGACCTGCTGGATTTCTTGCTCATCTTCCTGATACCTGTTATGTAGATGTTCTAGAAATGATTCATGTTCTGGTATCACATCCAATCTTTTCTCCACAAAATTCTGGAATCTATTGTATGTAGCAAGCACTCTCCTACAATATTCAGCACATGCTCCCTTGGTCTTCTTCATGGTTTTCTTGAAATATTCTGCTACATTAATCGCAAATTCCAATAAATCATACTCCTATTTTAAACTCTGTTGATCCTTAACTGCTAAATCCACAGGAGATTCCTTATTTTTTTCTGCCCAGACCATTCTTCCTGTTAGAATCTCCAAATATCCATAGATCTGTCCAAAAAGTATGAAGTAGTGTCTAAAATTTCCTCTAATCTAGTGTCTATCTATAAAATTTTACACCTTTTGTCCTCTATGCATATCTATAATTGGTGAATCTTCTTTATTTGAGTTAGAATGTGTTCTTTCAAAGGTTGAATGTATGTTTTCTATTCCATAGCATCTTTCAGTGATGCGGTCAATGAAGTGTTTCGATCTTCTAAGGCTGCCACCTGCATTTCATACTGCTTCTCTTTGTCTTCTATGGTAGCCTTCTCCATTTCTAACTCAATGACCTTACTTTGCAACATGTTATTCTCTACACTTAGATTCTCATATGATACATGTAGATCATCCCTCTCAGTTTTCAACATTTGATGTTATAGTTGTATCTTTTGTAATTCAGCTAAGCTATCCTAAGCAATCTTTTCCATTTTCTCTACGGATATTTCCAAAGAATCCTTATCTGCCTGCAGAATCTAGAATTCCATTCTTGAAGTCTTGACTTCATTCGTCATGTCTTCATACTTCCTTTTCAGCTTCTAAACCTCATCTCTTTCTTTCTTTAAAGTTTCTTTCAGTTGAGCTACATTCTTTCTTGACTATTCTAGGTCTGTCATAAGCCTGTCCATGTTGTCCTCGGTTGCTTGGGTTAATGCTACCCCAACTCTTTCTATCAATTATGTATCTTTATTTGTTCCATGCACCAATGTTTTATCTGTTACCATTTTTCCTTACTGTTCTCTGGTCTCAACTTTCTTCTCAGTTCCTTTTACAATTCTTTTATTTTCCTTATCGTAAAAAATGGTACTAAAATTGGGAACCTCCTCCCCGTTAGTAGGAATGAAAGTGATCAAATTTATCTCAGAAAATGAAATTTGTCCTAGTATGTTGCCAGAAGATGCAGCATGTTCCTGGGGGATCAGGATCAGATTGTCCTTGTTCTTAATCTATTTGATCCTGCACTCCTTGTGTATCTACTTACTCTGTAGTATGCTAATCCTTGTGAGATCCTGTTAGTCTCAAACCTTCACTTTCCTCTTGATTTTTCTTGATTTCACCTTCTTCTTTTTTCTTTCTCTCTTCCTCTTCCTTCCTTTTTGTTTCCTCTGCAGCTTGCTTCTTTTCTTCTTCTTTATTCTTCAACCAGCTTTCTGCTTCATGTGCTAGCTTTCTAGCATATTCTTCTCTCTTTTTCGCCTCTTCCCCTTCCAATGTCTTAGCCTTTTCCAAAATTTTTCCCTTTCCACCAATAGTAGTTATTTTTTGTTTGAACCTCTTCTTAAGGGAAGTTATGCTCTTCGCACTTCTAAATGTCGCCTCGTCCTTGTCCCAAAAATAAGTATATTCAAAATTAATTCCCGCTTCCTTGCAGTAGTCTGCTACTTTATTGCGGGATTCATTCCTATGAAAATTCATTTAGACAAAATCAAAATGCTCCAGCTCCTTAACAAATTCTACCACCTGCTTTACTCTTGAAAACTTGTAGCTACCAAGCAGGAAAGGTACTGCAGGATATGTTTCCTTTTTATGATCAAACAGAAAGTTTCCTACACCATCAATATACACCTGCCTAACCACCTCCTTATGGAGTACATAATCTGTGGCATACTTTGGTAGTAGGGAAGGAGCTCTGGAACCACCGTACATTCTTATATACAACCCATCCTCGATCAAATATTAATCTCCAAACTCCTCAATGAATTTGAATGCTTCTTTAGACATGCAATCGCATTCAGTCAATAAAATGAGGGTATATATGGGCATGATGAAGTGCTCGCAGATTTCCATGTAATAGTTATGATACTTATGGGCCCATGACAATTTATATGTTGTGTACATTGGGGTTCTGTCCCTCTCCCAGTTACATCTCAAAGATGGAAAATACTGAGTGCACAGTATGCAGTAAATCAAGATAGAACTCATATAAAAATCTGATCACTTTTGTGATACACCTCCTAAGGCTGCTGATATACATGCAGAGAGGCTATTTGACACAATATTTGACCTGTTAAAGATGGTTCCCTGGGTAGCTACAAAGTAAATAAATGGTAGCCATCCTATCTTGAAGCTCTTCCCATGGGCTCTGCCGAAGATCCTATTGAGCATTAATGCGTTGAACTTGTAGGGAGCTCAGAGAGTGAAGGTGTCATACTCTCCAGAAGGTCTAGTTCAGAAATTTTTACTGGGCATCATCATTATTTTCACTGTCTCCACCAGGTCCATAGCTGTTTCTTTCAACCAACTTTCTATCAGATAAACCTGGGGTAAGGGTAGATGATAAGCTATAGAGACATATGCAGGGATATAAGAAATGTAGCCTTGCTTGGCAGTGTTCCCTAGAATCATTGTTGTTACATATACCCTAGGCGGAATCCACCCTATCACTTCTGAACAAAGAAATAACTCAGGTCTCGTGGCTACTTTCATTAGAGATGATTTATCAATGTTGGCATATATAGTCAGCTCCTCAAAATCGGCATCAGGCACATTCTGGTTGGCAATCGTTCTATAGATCTCTCCCCACTTGTAATCCAGTTTGACCCTAGTGGAGGCTTTGGTATATTCGTAAATATACTCTACCTTGGTGATGATCTCTACTTCAGGTTCTCCTTCAACCACAGAAGCCTTCTTTTTTTGCCTCTTCGACATGTTTTTGTTATAACAATCACCCTGTCACAGTTAAAACATGTTCTTAGACCAACTAAGCTATTAGCAAGTGTTTTAAACAATTAACAAGAAACTATATAAATTTGTTTACCTCCTGAATATGCATGTTGAAAAAAATAAGCTGCACACAGTATTCAATGCATGAAAGAATTAACAAGGCAAAGGAAAAGTCATGTGGGCTACTTCCTAAAACTACCTAAGCCCCACTATCTATAAACTTCACAACATCGAAAAAATCCTTTATCTTAGCTCGGGCTGTATCAAACTAATCCTCAGTCAAATATAGGAATGGATCAAACTAATCCTACCAATTGTCTTCAAAACCAAACTCAAGAATATTAAACCCTACGCGGCGATTGTCCTAGCAAAAAATCCTAAACCGAGCAAAATAAAAAAAATCTTCGTAGTCCCATGAGATCAGGTAAGTGCAAGAAAAAAGGTTTAAAACCCCCTAGGTGGCTATGTACAACCCAAGAAATAGGTGGTGCAGACAGCGAAATGCTTGTCTGCACCGTGCCTGAATATTTTGTACTGGAGCAAAAGCATCCATAACAGCTCAAACAATCACGCAGACTCAAATTTTCCCGCTATATAAAACTACAAACAACTAAAATTTTCACCCTCAAAGTAAAGCATCCATGAAAATCATGAAGGCGAACATCCTTTTATGCAGACAAACCTAACTCATGGAAAACCTAACCAAGGGAAAAACATAATAGTTCCCAAATCAACCAATAAAAACTAAAATAGTAAGGTCATGGTTCACCTACCTGGAAAAATTAGTGTATTCAACTAGATGGAAAAACCTTCACGGGAGCAAAGCAAATGAATCAAGTTCAAACAGCTGGGCCCGCACGAATCATTGCAAACGACAAGTACTGGAGCAATCGACAAGTTTAAAATATGGATAAACAATAAAATAACACACCCCCAATATATATAACCCTCAACGGCATCTGTCGGTGAGTTAAAACCCTATCAGCAGTCATGACTTATGTCAATCAAAAGAATAGTATAGAGGACAACCGAAACGGCGGATGCAAAAAAAACTACGGGCCTGCGATACTTTAACATTATCGGTCATCGGCATCACTAGACTCTAAGTGCAGAACCTCTAGACGGAGCTTTCTCCACAACGTCGACACTGTAAAACACTATCATAGCGACTCCACTCATTCTAATGGGTGTTGGAGATCAGAACGCCTAAACTCTATAGAGTCGGCGAGGAAAAGTACTAACTTTTGGAACGTTTCAACACTAGGTTCCTGGAACGTCAGAAATGATAGGCACTAATACTCCAGCTCACTCTTGTAAAACATTCTGACAGCGATAAAAAATAATCAGAAATCAAAGCTACTAAGTGTTAGGCTCGGGAAAATGACAACGAAGAGAGAATAACCCGAGGTTTCGATGTATCAGTGAGGAAATCAAAAGTACTTTCGACAGGCTTGACCATTTGGCTTCTGCAATGTCGAAAAGATAGTCTACTATGCTTCCAATATCGGAAAGATAGTCGACTAGACTTCTGATACAAAAAATGGAAAAGATCAAGTTTCTTAAGGAAAAAAATTATGAACTTCATGGCAGCTTCAATGAAAACCAAATACTCCTATGCCATAGGAAAAAGCAAATAAAAGGAGGGGCCCTAAAATTTAAAATTTTGGGGAAAATAGTTGCAGCTGCAATACCACTTTATCTCCTCTGCCCCCAGTTCAAACCTATTGATTGACCATCCTATTATGTAATAAATTTGAAATTCTAATCCATGATGCAGCTCCCAATGATCATGGTCCATTATCAGTATAGTGGCATGAAGAAGGCTCTACTTATGGAATATAGGAAGGTCTTTGACAAGCAGAACCTGAGGTTAAAGAATGGTGCAGACTTATCTATATGCAAAGGTGTGCCCTAGAGTAGAAATTATGGGTATGTCAGTAATCCCTCGTCATCATGTAGCAAACCTGCTCTTGCAATTTGTTGTAATGTGTTGTAATGTAAACAAACATATTTATCAGATGCAGCATTAAAATAAATGTAACCTCTTTTAGATGGAGCCGCTATATCACTAAGCAAGAAGTCTTAGTGCAGACTATTGCAATGTAAACATATTGCTATAAACAACACCAAGTAGTTGCTTCTATCAAGCACAGTTAAGTGCCTTCCTATCACATTAAATACTTCAAATTTCTTGTAGAAAAACTAGTCTTTTACAAATATATAAGTGTCCACAAGCACATTTGTTGGATGTATTCACCTGGGAGCTTGGAAAGTGTCAGTTGCAGATGGAGCACTTTACATGTGGGCTTATCTGCTTGTATTTAGGTTGTTTGTAGTGGACTGGGTCCACTTTGTATTGTTGGCCTCCCTCACCTCTCATATAAATAGAGTTCTTTCCTTCATTCATTGATCACATTGTTCACTAGAGATGTGAGTAGTGGAGCGCACTAGTCTCTGTGGGCTTATCTGCTTGTATTTAGGTTGTTTATAGAGGACTAGGTCCACTTTGTATTGTTGGCCTCCCTCACCTCTCATATAAATAGAGTTCTTTCCTTCATTCATTCATCACATTTTTCACTAGAGATGTGAGTAGTGGAGTGCACTAGTCTCTCTCTTGTACTCTTCTTCATTTCTCTTTGTCTTAGGCCCAAGGTTTGTGAAGGAAGTTCAAGAGAATATCTATGGTTAGGGTTTTATCTTTGAAGACAAAGAAGCTAGGGTTTGTGATAAATCCTAAAGAGGCAAGAGAAGCATCTTATCTTGTACCTCTCATGAGAGAAAAAATACTAGAGTTTTGTGGCATTTTGAAACCCGTGCTAATTGGAGTGCTTATTTAGGAGAGAAGGAATTTCCTTGTGCACTTGTGGGATGCAAGTCTAGGTGCCAAGGAGGATCTTTGGTAGAGTGACCAGATTTTGTTAGGATTGATTATTGGCTAGGAGTTGGCATCTAGGGTTTTCTGTGTTTTCACTAGCTATGATTTGGAGAGCTTGACTTGTACCAATTTGGTGATGAAACCTTGACTTGTGCTTCATCTCTTATATAGAAATGAAGTGTTTCAAATGTCCAAATATTGTGTACTAGAAGAATTGATTTTCATTTTGTATTATTTTCTTGTTTGCATGGATTCCAACACTTTTTCATGCTGATTTGACATATTATATTGCTGAAATTGTTAAGTGATTTTAGTGCACACCTTGAAGGTAAAGGAGCAGATATATTGATTTGAAATATGCTGTAAAAAATTCGTTTTCACATCTTTTATATGATTGAAAATTGTGCCCCAAGGGCTGTACTTTGTTGGTGTTGAAGTACACTTAAATGGTATTTATTCACTTGAGTGGCTGGTGCTTTGCTTTGAATTAAAGTCTAGTTTTTGCTGCTGTAATTGAATTTTCAGATCAGTCCTAAGGCTGAATATTCACAGGGAATAGGTCTAGGAAATCTCATGTTTGAGGTGAAATTTCTGAATTTGCATGAAAACTCAGATTCACGTAATTTTTACACAACTAATGTAGGGCTATAAGATGCCACGATGAATAAGATAATGGTAGAAACCTAGTATAAAGAAATACTTATTGCATAATTGATAGGAAAGGACGGTGAACAAAAACTGGGAACAAATCCATTTAATAATTCAGAAGTATATTATGATAAATTGCAATGATAAATGATATAAATGGGTATATAACTTCTTTGCTAAAATATATGTATTTTAGTATATATATATATATATATCAAAGGTAATTGATGAAAATCTTTTCTTTCAAGTAGATAAAAAAATTTCATTTCCTTTCAAATATGAATACTAGATGATTATAACAAGTATTGTGTGTTAAGATAAATAAAATTTTAAATAAATTAGGGATAAGTATTTTTTTTAATGAATGTTAGTTTTTAGCGTTGGAAAACAATAATAATGTTATAGCTACAAGAGAGTTGTGTAAACCCTTTATTGAAACAACTAGAAAACAGGATGGTGGGATACTTTTACTTTTCCATAAAGCATATTCAATATGAAATTGGTTCAACTTAACAGATAAGGAGTTGCTACTTTGTTCTGCACCCTCCCTCTTTAAAGAATAACCGAATTTGGAATTTGGGTTGCAAGGTAGGATTTCTGTCATTGAATCCTGGCCAGTGGTTATTGTTCTTTCAGTACAAGTCATGACTGCCCTTCACCCTCTGGAAATAAACTTCATCAAATTTGTTGTACATATTAGTTGACACAACAAATTAAGGTGTCTGTGTATCAGAATGCCAATTATTTTATTCTTTTATTATGATGTATTCCATAGAACTGAGGTGTTGATTTCACCTCCTTATTCCTAAGTTATGTTTTTTTTTCTTATGTATTGAACAGCGCCATTGAAAATCAATTTTAAATTTTATGTTATCTTGATTTTTTTAATCATAAGGATGAAACTATAGAGCCAATGTCACATGATTTTCTAAATTCTATGTTTGTTCTATTATCTTTCTACTTTTTTTTTTGCTTTTAGTTAGGTGCACTTCAAAGAACCTCAAGATGCTAGACTTACTAACAGTAAGTCTAGCATCTTGAGCTTCTCTGAATTTATCTTATACTAGTGCTAAAACCTATTTGACCATGACTGCTTTGTTTGTGATGACTTATAACTAGTGTTGTAAGGTGCATATGTGATACTCGCAAAAATATTTGTGAAAAAAAATCTAATTACAACAGAAGGGTGACAAATGGGGCACCCTAGAACAGGAGTTGTAAACTCATATTCCCTTTAAGAATGGGCAGAGATCATCAAAGTATCATATTCAATTTTTGGACCAAAATATATTGTACAATGACCAACCCTACCATAACTACTTTAATAATTAACAATTGTGCTTTCAATTCCTAGCAGTATCAAATATTAAAAGAAGGTTCTTGATCTGTAATTATCAGGAATAGAGTAACTGCAAGAGAATTTATTCTTGTTTGCACGAAACATTCCTATTGGGAAGATGGCCAGATCCATCCCATCCATATTTAGAATGCCTATGGCCTTTGGTAGGAGGTCTTAATCATAATTTTCAGTTACCATTACTATTTCTGCCAATTAGACCCTCAGGGTCGCATTTATGAATTGTGTGCAGTGCAGGGGCCAAAAACTTAGTGCTCAGTTACTTCTATTAACTGGGCTTATAGTAAACTTTCATTGGTTTCATTTTCAATCACTACTAGTGCTCCTAGCCTATAGATCTCCAGTTTTGTTTACTAGGACTAATATTGAAACCATAATTTCAATCAATTCAATTGATTGAGATGTAAATAGATTCTTTGTTTGCACTTTGATCAACAAAGCATTATTGACAATGCAGCGTATACCCAAAATCATTAGTAGAATTGACAGTAGTATCTGAAAATATGTTTGTGGCAATAAATTGACAAAAGTTGTAATTGTATGGTATGGATATTGCATGAATAAATAAAACCCATCTCCAGTATGTTCTGTTATAAAATGCAATATATTGCAATTTCACTTTCACTAATTTGCAAAAATGATTGTCTATCTATACCCTTCTGGTATGTCACATTCAATTGGACAAGATAGGATTTAGGAATGATCAAACTCTAAGAATCCATAGGGTAAATAAAGCATGAAGAATAAAATATCACTTGCAAGCTCAAGAAAATGCTAAAACAATGCATGGTGTTGGTGTTCAGGTTGGGATCTTCCTTTGTGAATGGAGTCTCGTCAAGTTTTAACTCCTTTATATTGCCATGCATCAATATATTTTTCCTTTTACTCCTTTTCACATTAGCTTATTTCATGCTAGGTAGTGGCATTCTTGGTTGGCCTTTCCCATCCTTGTCCTTTGTCATTGCTTCCTTCCATTTTCTTGATTGTATTAACTGGGCCATTACCTCTGGCCAATTAAAGCTTCTAGATGCTTTAATTTCTAGGAAAGCTTTTCAACTTGGTTCTAGATCTACAAAGCACAGTTGTAATGGTGCGATGATAGTCGGAGAAGAAGAATCCATATGACATTTCTACTATAAGCAATAATTTTTATCCTTTCACAGTTAAAGAGGATTTTGACTTGAGTAGTTGTCATCTTGCATTCAGTATGGCAAGCCATGGCTGAAATTTCCCAACAATATTGAGACACTTACAAAATGCCAAAATGGGCAACACACTTTCATTACCTTTGACTACATGATAAAATATGCATTACAAACAAATAAATTTGGGCATTTTGGAGGTGCTATTCCAATCTTGGGAAATGATGATGTAAATTACTAGCAAAAAAAGGCTTTTTGTTTTGGAAACTTTAAACCCTATGAGCTAACACAAGTCTTTAGCTTTGCGGGAAATTTTCATTTTTGAAAGTTTTATTTACTTTTAATGAAAATAGACCTCCCAAAACTTACTTATCCTTGTGTATTTGAGCAAAAGGACCAGATGGCAAGCCTTGAAGAGAACATGGGACTAGGCCTAGGTCCTTAATGTGGTGATATAGACCTTGTTCGCTAGCAAAACAAAGTTTCAGATCCAAAGATAGAGCTGCATGATAACCTCAGTAACAACCTCACATTATGTTTATGTGCAACATTACTAAGTGTGCCCTCTCTTGCTTTGCATAGCACTGAAACATAACTGCACTTGAACTGTCTGATTTTGATCCTAAAATAACATAGTTAGTTTGACTGAGAAAAGGCGCCCTGCATGTTGACTATAAAAAACATCATCTTTTCTCCATGCATGTGCTCCCTAACTGTTGTGTAAGTGCCAATATTACCTAGCCTTAATCACTATCTTTCTCTAATTTTATCACATTAGCATGCACATATTAAAACTACATTGTTTTGACTGATCGAGCTCCTAGATTTGAAGGGGATTTGCATGTGACATGCTGACATACAACCACCAACTATAAGGTGCCCCTTTTGCAAGTGTATGATTCAACCTAAGGCAAAATCTACTACAAGAACTACACCTTGAAGTGCCATAGATCCATTAGAGAAACCAGGCCCTGCATATTCAATTATTAGACATCTGCTACAAGAATTACATCATGTATTTGATTGAGCTACCCTACTGAGTGCACTGTAAAAGATTGTGTAACCAAACCAATCTTTGAGGAAAAATTGCAGCAAAGATATTTACTACTGTCTTTCTCTGTTATTCAAATGAACAAAAGTAATCCCAAGGTGTGTTCAAATTTATTATTAAACTCTTTCTAATCATTGGTTGGATATTTACTGGCAAAGGATCTACTAGACACCCATTACTCTAGAACTATGCTATTGGGAGCGGGGAGCGAGGAGAGGGAGGGGAGAAAAAAAGTGATATTTTCAAAAGATCTCGTTTTTGGAGCATTTTTTTGTATCCAAGAGTGAAATTTTAAAAAGTTACTGAATCTACCTTGATTTGATAAACAAGCCAACAACATGAACTGCCAATTAAGATGACGTTACCACTCATTATGTCTTTGTTGTCATCATTCTTTTTATGCTAGTGCCTAATGTACTGAATATGAACCAATAAAATCTATACATCAATTCATGTATGACATGCTAGGCTTGCATAACAATGGTAACATTATATTTGTTGTAATGTCTCTTTATGTTTTATGTTACAGGTCTGTTACTATCTCCTTACTATTGTATTTACTGCACATATAGATTATGTATTTGGATCAACTTCATTAGAACAATCAAGAGAATCCTCCTTGTAAGAGATGGTACCTCATTAGCAAAGTATGGACATATACACACTGAGAAACTCTTAAATATTATCAATCTGAATGAACACCTCAATAGAAAATACACAATGGGGAAATTTTTTTGTTAACAGGTCCATAGTTGGAGAAGAATTAATTCTATTCACACTAGGTGCTATGATAGATAGCAAATAATGTGCCCAGCTTATTAAAGAGATTTTTCACCATTCACTATCTATTCTACTAACATTCATGAGCTTTATTAAGGGTGATAGAAATTAGAACTATGAAAGGTGATGCCTCTTCCCTCTCGTTGCTGGGACAATTCTTCCACGGTTAGTCCTGCTTCCAAATTTGTAGCATCTACATTTGCAACTATCTTTCTGGATGATCTAAACTTTGATGGACATGCAAGTATACCATAGAGGGGGTTTTCGTTCTCATTCAAGTGTCGCTATTTTGGTAAGTTTGTTGATTTTATTTCATTGTCATTGTGGACAAACACTAATCATGTAACCCTGTTTTGTTAAATAACTTCCATGCACATGGTGTGTTAAAGTTGATACTAACTACATTTGAAGATACTATTTAATTACTCTAGAAAGTAATGCAGACACCTATCTTAATGGAAACAAACAATGTCAATAATGATGAAAATGACAATACCTATGTATTTGGCACATTAGTAACTTATGTAGGGATGATAGACCACCTATCTGTGCCATCTTGCATCATGGGGTATTCCTCATCATATTTCATAGTGCAACCTATTGCTAATGGGACCATTTCTCTACCAAATGGTCTAGAGAACTTTTCCAAGTTATTACAACCCCAGTTCTTAAAGGTAGTTCCACCTCTTTGGAATCATCCCTTATTTCCCTAGTGGAGTGTGGAGTTCATTAATTCAGTTTGTTCCATCATGAAGCGTGTCTATTCTGAAGTTTGACAATGTGTTGAAAGCTATTGGAGGCAGTAATTCATCTACTCAAGTTGTTGTAGCACCTCTTGATGATGCATCAATCTCAATGATTGTTGAAATGGGTTTCTCAAGGGAAAGGGATGAATAAGCTCATAGAAATGTTCATTCAAACCGTGTAGAGATGGAAATGGAATGGCTATTTACTCATACAAACAAGCCCTTGCAAGAAGATGATGAACTTGCTTGAGTGTTAGCTCCCTTATTAGGAAGTACTGAATCTTTAGCTCAGGAAGAGATGGCTACAAGACAAAAGGATATTGACCAGGAAGAGGATTTGGTACAAGTTTCTTCTATTGATGAGATATTTTCCACTTGCATTAAGTTACTCATTAATGATAAGGAATCTCTAGCTTTTCCTTTGAAGGACTTGCCGCTAACATCATGCACTCAAAACGATGGTCAAGCAAGAGCCAAAGTTATATTATTTCTTGTTGAACAATAGCATGTTGTCCCTGCCATCTCATGTTTTGGATCTAATTTTAAATGAATGTGATACAACTTGTGAAATTTCTGCTAACAATGGTCTTGTTGGTGTTTTGATGGATATCTTGTCTATTTTTTACCTGGATCCATCAAAAAGTGAAAGCCTTCAAGCTTTTAAGTATGTGATCCCCATGCTACTAATTGTTGATAATTTTCTATAGTTGAAGAAAAAATTCAATTCTAATATTATGATATTTAAACAGTCCAAGAAAAAATATGGTGATGTTGAGAATACTGAGAACTTGGAGTCTAATCATCAAAATCGTACAAAAAACATGTTGGTTGTTCCTAAAGGGTACATAAATACTAAAGAGTAGAAAAAAACTATTAACGTAGTTTGCAACTTCATTTAGATGGATCTTACCTCAACTATTGTACAATCTCTTCTCCAACTATGTGCAAGGCTAAAAAGGGTGCATACCATAGCATTGTGTTTCCTTGAAAGAGGTGGATTGGTTTCTTTGCTCATCTTTACTACTAGTTTCTTATTTTCAGGGTTTAACAGTGTTGCATCAACTATTGTTTGTCATATTCTTGAGGATCCCCATATGCTTCAGGCAGCTATGGATTTAGAAATTTGACAAGATATTGTAGCTGATTTAAATCAAAATATAAGTGACAGGTTGAGTCCTCATAGTTTTATCTCAAACTTATCTTGGTTGAGATAAAGGTGATTTTTTGTTTGATCCATTTCATGTAATTCCTATTATAAAAAAATTTGGGGAAAATCGACGATAGGGAAGTACTAACTCTATCTATAATATTATAGGAAGGACTGGGAAGTACTATATCTATAATCTTATAGGAAGGATTGATGATTGTAGAATGACATTTCAACATCTTCACATTAGACCATCTACCCCATTTAGATCAATTTTTTGTTGAGCAATATGTAATTTTTAAAATTTATGGTTGTTGAATATCTGCTAGATTATAAATTGTTTTTCTTGGATCCGAAATTTATAGTTCATAGTTTAAGGACATATATAATGTAATGTATCTATGATTGCATAGAATTATAGCGTTGTAGCAGAGAGTAATATTGAAAGTATTTCAGCTCCGTCCCATTTGGATTCTATTTACTGAACACTTCGAAGTGGGCAACCAATAAATTGTTTGAGTAGCTGGGTTGATGATAGTCAACAACTTAAAGGAATGAGTGGCATTACAATAGAATTAGGAATTGAGGATAATTTTTTTCTCAGTTATAGAGGGCTTAGCCAGTTGGTGACACTCGATCATATTAGGCCCATGATACCACCATATCACAGGAAAAAGGTGACTCTACTGCCTCACAAGCTGCAGATGTTTGTATTGTAATGACAGAAACTTTACAATCATAGGAAAATGATATACAGAGAACCAAGGAACGTAATCAATCCTATGTTGAAGATAATAGTTCCAGTAATATAAACACTATTTCAACTCAAGCTTTGAAATAGGCTTCTATGGAGAAAGGAACTGAGACTACAGGTGTTGTTAACCATGACCTTGAGATGCAAGATGAGAAAAATTATTGATTCATGCGTGATGTTGAAGTGATCCAAGATAGTATTGGTAGTGGTGCAACATTAGGTGAAAGCCTTCGCAACTTGGAAGTAGAAATTGGAAGTGATGATGGAATTGGAAACCTCAGACATATTGATGCATGAGGAAATATGGAAGGTGTGAAAGATGAAAATAGTAATAGAGAACATTCCTAGACAAAAATTGTCAAGGAAAGCATTCAAACTGTGCCTACACATGCTCCTAGTGAGAAACAACAAAATATAGTGGTGGCAGGATCTAATACTATTGATACTACATTCCTATAGGCTCTTCTTAAAGAGTTAAGAACATGGGTGCTTGCATCCCAGTAGAATCAGGTGGCACAACCTACAAAAAATCAACCACTAACTATTGAAGACATTGACGAGCTTGCTATACTAGCGAATCTCGGACGGGATTTCTATACTAGCGATGAAATTCTCGTCGCTAGTATAGCAAGCCCACCAATGAGTTGCACAAACAGGTGTCACTATAGCAATGACACATATCTAGCAGTTATACCCATTTCCAACATATGCACAATTACTATAGAGTATAGTATTATACCTTGTCATGATTGTAGTTTGTTAAGTATATCCGATTCTATTCCTCCTTCCAGTGTTTCAAATCATGCTTGGTTTTCCAAATAAAAAGATAAAAATAAAGCCTCTTCCTATACTCTATGGCCCCATGAATATGCTTATATCCAATGCTATTGGGGATCATGTAGATATCCCAGTGTAAGCACTACAATATGACCCTAGGTAGAAAATAAACAGTATGAATTGGCATCACAATATATCCTAACCATTTGTTTTTGTGGATACTCATTAGCTAGATGGAAGAAAGAACTTTTCTCATCCCATGGTGGATAGGATCCATGTGAAGCACCAATTATTAGGTTGATCATCCTCTTTTGATTCTCCTTATTGTTCAACTTATACATGGCTTTAGGATGATCATGCTTATCTACTGTATTCTTGGCATCCACACTAAGATAATTGTTGTTGATAGGTCTCATATAGCGGTACACTTACGGTTGCTAGGGAATAGTGATGTTTGCTTAAGCCAATTTCTTGAGTTTTTTTCAAAATTCATAGAAAAGGTTTATGGATTTCATAACCTGCTTGATCATATATTATGAACTTATATAATCTATAATCCTTTGTCAACCATTAGATACTCAAATTTGCGTATTGATCCTTTTTACCATTATAGAGGACTCTGTAAGTTAGGTTCCCAAATTCTTAAAGGGTTCTAGCTCAATGGAAGAGCACTTGCCTTACAAGCAGGAGGTTGGTGGTTCGATTCCTCCATGCCCTAATGATATTATAATATTGGTTAAAAACAAATAAATTAGTAAGTAAAAAATAAGAGATAGGTGACCAAAACTCGTATATAAAATTACTAAAAACAACTAAGTTAGTGACCAAAATATGAGAGATATGAAACTAGGCATTAAAAAGGATGCAACACGAGGCGTTAATGATGAAGTAAAACATGGCATTGATATGGTAGAAAAATAAGATGTTACTTTGGATGAAAAACATGGCACTACATAGGAATCAAAATATGGTGCAACAATAGAAGAAATATTTGGCGTCATTTTGGTAGCAAAACACGATGCAAAAAAGGAAGCAAAAATTGACACATATTTGGAAGTAAAACATGGTGCAAAATGGGATGCTAAAGTGGTAGAAAAAATGGATGCAATATTGGATGCTAATTTGGATGCTAACATGGTGCTATTAAGAATGAAAATATGGCACTAACGGGGATGTCATTTAAGACGCAAAAGAAGACACTCGCTAGGAAACAAACTAAGACGTTATTTAGGAAGCAAACCTCGACGTTGTTTAGGAAGAAAAGTTGGACACTATTCTGGAAGCAAACCTCGACGTTGTTTAGGAAGTAAAGTTGGACGCTATTTTGGAAGCAAAAAAAGAGACACTATTTTGGATGTCATAAAGGATGTTATTTAGGAAGCAAAAAAAGACGTTTTTTGAGACGCTTTAAGTTTTGTCCATGACGTGTCCCATTTAGCGTCTAGTTTGACCACTCAATGTAAAAAAGTTACACTAAAAATGGACGCTAATTCCAGGATGTGTTGTAGTGATAGGATTTCCAATCCATAGGAAACCACCATGAAAAAATACCAATAATTGCTTAACGCAAGTGTTTATCGGTATGTTGTGGCCAAAATGTGGCATATATAATAGTGATAGTACGTCGAACTATTCTAATCCTCTATCCCATTCCGTTGGGACAAATTGCTTGGGTGCCTCTGGTGTGTCTTGGACAGTATCCATATAGTTCTTGCAGTCTAGTTCTATCTTCTTATTTATGGCATGGTCAGCAAAAGATCATTTCTGCAGGTTGAACATGATATCCATTAACACCTTCACTCCTTTTGGCACCAACGGTACTATCAGTGGGGCCCCTATTCGATTTGGAATTTTGACTTTCGGTGCATCACTACGTCTGGGCGAGTCTAGGTGGGATGTAAGGTGGCAGCAAATTTCTTTTCTCAAAATATTCATCCCCCAGTGGGGGTTGCATTGGGTTTGTCGATGCTTTTCCCTTCCTCTTTCGGTTACCAGTATGCTTGCCCCATTTGGTTCCAGATGGACCTAGTTTTCTTGCATGTGCTTTCTAGAAAACCTGATAGGGTTTGGTTTCACCACTAGAGTGGTCTGTTCAACAGCTAGTGAAACCTCCTCCTACAGTGGAATATGGGCCAACAATATCCTCCATGGCTATCCTAGGTGATGTGGGCTCAAATTCAACTATGCTTGTGCTGGAAATGGAAATGACCATGTTTACGAGCAAATCGCTTCGTCTCTCAAAGTTTCAGATACTCAACAGCTCTTCTCTCTTGTAAAATGGAATGACCTGAACTTGGGTGTGATGGATGATAACATGTACCATTTTTT
This sequence comes from Pseudotsuga menziesii, assembly GCA_001517045.1. Taxonomy (NCBI): domain Eukaryota; kingdom Viridiplantae; phylum Streptophyta; class Pinopsida; order Pinales; family Pinaceae; genus Pseudotsuga; species Pseudotsuga menziesii. The sequence continues at coordinate 626,281 of LPNX010347872.1, forward strand.
TGCAACAAGTCCTTGCACGCATGGGAAATTAATAGAAAGGAATCCATCCTTTCAGGAACATGGGAATATCATCCAACTCATTATCCAAACATTTATGTTATATCGACAATTATCTATCAGTTTGAATGGAAATTATTGTCATAAAGCCAAACGTGACTAGAAAGCACTTCATCATTTTTTCTCAGATTTTTCAAATTAATGACCTCCATCCTATCACATCTATAATTCCAATATCTTATGCAGTCGTGTTGCATTCCTTGTGACTTGATTTTATCCTTCATTAGACACCAATTCTGCGAAACTTCACTCCTCTCTGCGGCATACTAGCAGTCTACGATCATAAATTTTTGCTCATATTTCTTTCTTTTCTCTTTTCTCTTTTCTCTTTTTTTTTATGCGACCATGTCATAGCTACCAAAATATGGTTTCAGTCAACTACCATTGACCAATCCTCTAACTTATGTCCCATCTATTTTTTCTAGTTTCACTGCTCCTCCATCAATGATCACTTTGAGAGTGTACAATCCTAACTAATGAGTTTTCAACTTGCTTGAGTGCTTGAATAATTTTCAATCATACATAATAACAATACCACCAACCTGAAACTACTTGTTGTTAATGTGTCGATCATGCCATGCCATCTACCTTTTCTTTTCAACATTTTGATGAAATTCGGCAACAAAACGTTCTTCTTCCAAGTGCACTAGTTGAAGTAACCTGTCTTCGACAACATCAACATCTATCATTTCAATGATCGTAGCAATTCTTGGACTTGGTACAATGTACTCCATAGGAATGACAGCTTATTTCCCATACACCAACCGAAATGGAGTCTGTCCTGTCAATTTCTTACACATCGTGTGATATGCCCAGAATATTTCCAAAATTTTATGGTCCCAGTCATCTCTTCGGGCATTAAAAACCTTTGTCAACGTGTTTTCCATAATTTTTTTGAATTCTTATATATCTCCATTTGCTTGAGGATGATATGGTGTTGTCTTTCTATGCTCAATCTGAAATTCCTCCGTCGGTTCTTCAATCAATTGATTAACAAAGTGCGTACCTTGATCGATGATTAATATCTTTGGGCATTTGAATCTTGTCACAACATTTTTGTATAGAAATTTCACAGTCACAGTAGTACAATGTTTTATTGGCATTTCTTCAGCACATATGGTTAAGAAATCAGTCGCGGTGATAATATATCGAGCTCTCGTGTGCTACCATGTCGGGCTGATAGGTCCTACAAAATCAATGACCCATTTATCAAATTCCTACAATTTTATTAGTAGTACCAATGGAATTTCATCTCTTCGGGAAGGATTTCCACTCCTTTGGTAGACGTCACATTTGTGACAATAATCCTAGGAATCTACATGCATGGTGGGCCATCATAATCCTGCTTGTAAAATCTTTTGCGTCGTAGATTTTCCTGCATAGTGGCCTCCTATGACAACAGCATGTGCTTCATTTAATATCATTGAGTGTTTTTTCTCAAAAATGCAGCGTTGAATAATCTCATCAAGACCCATCTTATACAAGTGTCCATCGATCAATTGGAAATATGTAGCTCGCACAACCAATTGCTTCTTTTGCAGAGTGGTGAATTCAACTGGCGCATATCCTGTACTTAAAAATTGTATGATATCTTTGTACTTATCATCAAACATGGGTATCGCAAAAAATTATGCATCAGGAATATTATCTTTCAAGCTATTAGGTTATTCTCCACTTTAGATCCTTGAAAGATGGTATGGCCCCAAATTCAATCAACTAGGTTTAACAATTGTCTCAAAATCAAATTCCTGGAAGAGGAGAACCCACTAACATATCTCCCCCCCCACCAACATTGGCTTATTAAGGAGGTATTTCAATGTAAAATGGTTAGCGTACATACTGAAGTGTCCTCCCAGTAAATAGTGTCTGAATTTCTGCAGTGCATATACCATCGCTAGTCCTTCTCTTTTCATCATGGTATAGTTCTTCTCTATAGTTGATAATTTTACTCTAGCAAAGGCAATGGGATGATCAATCAATCCTTCACCAAGTTGTGTCAGTAACATGCCAAGCGCAATAGGCAATGCATCGACATCAATGTGGAACTCTTTTTCCCAATATCAAAACACAAGTATTGGCTCGGTATCCATCTTTTTATTCAGCTTATCCAAACATTCTTGGAAGTCCTCCATCCATTGAAACTTAGCATCTTTTGTCAACGGTTTTTCCATTGAAGTAGTCACCTCCGCATATCCTTTGATAAACTTCTTGTAGTATTTAGTGTGTCCTAATGTCGTTCTTAATTGTTTAACTGTAGTAGGTGGTGGTAGGTCGAGGATGATCACAATTTTGGCTGAGTCAACCAAAATTTCGTCGCAACAGACCACATGGCCCAACAGAGCTCCAAAATGTGTGTGAAAGATACATTTATTCAAATTTAGTAAATTTTGATATTGGTGACAGCATTCCAACATCATTCTCAGGCTCTCTATATGATCTTTTATCAAGCCAAGTATTGTCCAATCGTTGAAGTAGAATTCAAGAAAATTGTGTATAAGTTCTTTAAAACTAGCCACTATGATTCTAGAAAAAATCACAGGCGCTTTCTTAAGTCCAAAGGGAATTACCATATACTAGAAACATCCCCATTCCATTGAAAAGGTAGTCTTTTGTCGGTCCTCCTTTGCAATCCTAATCTGATGGTAACTATAAAATCCATCAGTGAAAGAGTACATATATTTCCCTCCAACATTCTCCAGTACCTTGTCTATAAATGGAGTTGGAAAGAGATCATGCAAACAAGCATCATTCAAATTTCTCATTTCAACACAAATTCTTACTTCACCTGAGGTATTCTTATCCTATACTACAATTGGGATAATCCACTTTGATTATTCAACAGGTTCTATAACACTTGCCTCTAGCATTCGATCCAATTCATCCTTAGCATTTTCTTTGTATCTTGGATTCAATATGTACGGTCATTGCTTGATTGGTTTTGCATTGAGAATCAAAGGTATCTTCATTTCGATGAGGTCGCCAACTATTTATTTCATTCTGAAAATTTGGTAGGGAACAGATTAAGGAATTCATGCAGCAAATAGGTGATCTTCCCCACAGTCTCACCATCACAATAATCTCCAATATTGGTGGACTTTGGATTTTTAGGAGAGCCAATATTTATTTTCTTAGTTTTAAGTGGACTTAGGAATTGGTTGCTATAAATTCCAAATCCTTCCACTACGCGCATACCTTCCAACTCGAGTATGTTTATTTCAAGCAGGTCATCGTTGTCTAGTTCTCCTGTGACGTTGTGACATTCCATCCAATGGTGGATTTTCGTGCTACACTGATGGAAATTTGTAGCTGCGATGGGGATTTCCTCAAATATCTTATATTTCATTATCTGCAGTGTGGCATCAATTGTTGGATGATCACTTGCAAACTCAAATATGTATATGAACCTTGTAGCTAACTCTTCCCACTCGAGAGTTCCTCACCGCAGCTCCACTAATGTGTAACAACTCCCTTGTACCATATCCAATGTATGTATAGAGTGATGAACCCATTCTTGTCGTGGATACTCTTTCCATGTCATGAGACAATACTTAATATGTTCAGCAATATTTGTCAATCCTATATACTTGCGATCATTATAACTAGTCTCTCCTCCAAATCTAATCTCTAGCAATATTTTGCATTGCAACCACTCAAAGATAGATTGTTTATGCATACCCCACCATCTAGCAAGTGCACCTTTCAACAAAAATTCCAAGGCAGACACTCATTGTGAGTCAGTGAATTTTGCTTCAAAATATACCAGAAAAGATGCAAGGTTAGGTAAACCTTTGTATGTAGGTCACTCGCTTTCCTCAACTCCTACTTGTTGTACATATATCGTAATCCTTGTGCATATTCACATGGAAACTTCATGCAGGAGATTCTACCAATTTTCTAATGCTTCACCTGAATCAGATGTATAGGAGCTAACACTCTACCAACTCAGCTTTCCACCTGTTGTTGGATTTATATAGTCATATCCTGAAGACATAACATTATATAGTTGATTCAGGTAATTACCTTGGCCTTCACTTTTCAATGGTTCGACATATCTCTACCCTTTTAGTGGATCAATTGGAGCGACCACCCTTATTTCTGAATCTTCAAATGCTAATATTCTTTTCTTAAAATTAATTATGGTCTCTTTATCTATCTCCCAATAAATTCCCAAAAGTGAAGGATATGGGTTTGTATCATCGACAATGTCAATCACTTCAAAGTATGCGTATGTCCTCTGGCCTTCTACTTCGACAGGAAATTGAGTTAGTCGACCAATGGGTAGAACCTTCGATTGATTCACTAGATTTAGTTGAATGGGAGCCCAATCCAGTCGCGGCTTATTCATGATTTCCCGTGTCTATCTTGTCAATATATTGACATCAAATCCTAGATCTAAAATGATATATTCCATATCATAATCTTCTATATGCGTAGTCATTCGTAGTTCCCAGCCAGTTTTTAATATTTTCTCGATATGGTTAACTCTTTTTTCAGGACGCAGGTCTTCTGTATTTTCTTCTATGAGTTATGTCAACTCTGCTACAACATTTCTATCATGGATTAGTTCTAAACAACTTTTGAAAATTTCTTTAAGCTCACTAACCTTTTTCATCTACTACTTCTTGAGTAATTACTCAAATATTTTGGGCATCTCCTTTACTTGTCCAGATGTTGACGCTTGATTGGTATCAACAAATTTGGGTCACACATACAATAATACTTCTTTTTTCCTTCTGGACTTCTGATGGTGCTTTATATTTTGTCATCGATCATACTTACGGTTTCCCATGCTGTGTATTTTGGTTTTCTCCTGTCGCAGCACCTCCTCTTGTAACAACAACAATATTTGGTTCTCTATGCTCACCAAAAATCAATTGGATATTTTCATTGGGGTTTGGATTTGGATTCTTCATAGGGTCGATATTTCCCACGGTTCAAGCCTACCATTTCTCAATCAATTGCAGACACTATTCAAAAGTATGGTCAAATGCTTTACAGTACGTACATGTCTTTGCAGGACTTGCACAATCTCGAGCAAAGTTTCCTAGTTGTCCATAGTTATAGCACATGATTTGGCCTCTTCCTTGACCAAATCCTCCTCCTTGTTGTTTTCCTCTTCCTCAAAAATTTCCACCCCCCCTTGGCTAAGGGTAGTGTTGCTACGGCTGATATTGATTCTATTGACTCTTGTGGATGAGGATAATGTGGTTGTTAAAATTGTGCTGGTGGATACTGATCAGGATGATACTGAGGTTGCACTTGTTCATATTGCATCTGGTCATCATTCTTCATCAAGTAGGTATCCATTATTTTCTCTTGCAGTAGTTGAAGTACTCTGCAATATTTCTGATCATGCTCTACTGATTTAAAAAATTTACATTACATACTAGCTGATGTACTTACAATCTCTGTAAATACAAACATTCTTCTAACTTATGGCCTCTATTCTGACATATTCTACACCAAGGCATCCCTTGGTTGTTTATCGGGTTCAACGCTCCTCTTGCGACATAATTCATGAGTGTTGGGAAATTGTCCTTATGGTGTCCATCTATTCTACATCTTGTACACCATATATATTCTTAAACTTCCTTTCCTTTATTTATATCCCGGAGCTTCACCATAATATTAGCCAACTGTGACTAAATCTGCATCATTCATGCATCAGTCTCTCCAATAGGCGAGGATTCTAGCTTCATTGATATTTCGAGAGATTCTTCCTGCGACACAATTTTGTTGCATCAATGGGATCCAGATGTGTGAAATAAGGCGGCAATGAACCATTCCTTATGTTTTACATATGACATATGGAAGCTCACTTTGGCCATTAATGTCTTGAATCTCTAGTCAAAGTCCTAGACATACTCTGTTTGTGGCTGCTTGATTTCTTTAATCTTTGTAATGCACTCTGATTCAAACTTCAGCTTTCAAAAACTCATTTATCATTTCGATTTGAATCTGTTCAAGTGTTTTCTGTGCAACTCCAACAAGCACTATAGAAAATTTCATGTACTAGTCTAGCGCATGACCTCGCAGATTCATGATCTTATGTGCTTTCTTTATGTCCTCATCTTGGATCTGTCGCATGGTCCATATGGATTCACAAAGAAACCAATGTTTCTCTGGGTATTATAACCCATTTCCATTGAATATTGGCAACTTAATGTCAATCCCAGCCATTATGTTGGCTCCTGATACACTTGGGAAAAAAATTTGAGTAGTCAAACTTCCTTGTCCACTATTCACAGGATTAGTACTATTTGTATTTACAAGTCTACTTGGAGACGAGTTTTTGGATCTTACCTCTAGTGATGTATGCAGTGTTGTAGGTTTACCATGTACTCATGCTTTGGTCTTGGAGTTTCTGTTGATTATTTCGATTCGTCCTCTCTTTTGGATATCAGTTGATATTCTTCTTCTTCTATGCAAAATCCTTCCTCTAGGTGTGACGCAAACTCGTAGTCTTCTCCTCTGGTCATACTACAACTTCCTCTTCCTATCAGAGTCTTTCTTCTCTTTCCCAAACTAAATATTCTTCCACTTCTTAAATAACAAACCTCTAGTTTAGTTCCACTATCTCCAGGGAACATCTGACCTTAGTTTCTGCCATTTTTCACATAGTTTTGTTGCGACATATCCAACCTTCTTCGCACAATTTTCAACTGTTACATGTGCAGGATTCCTTTTTCGCATACAAGCATATTTATCCAAGTTTTCAAATATGACAAGTATCTTACACGATGTCCTTGGAAAAACTTTCTTTCAAACTCACTATATGAGGTTATTGTGTCAACAGTAAATTCAATAATGTATCCCTCCAAAATATTGTCTACCCAAAATTCAGCATCCCTTGACATAGTGTTGCTCACACATTTCAGTCGCTGAATCAATAGAGGAGTCCACTCCGTCGGTTCTCCTCCTTGGAAATTTATTTTTTGGGTTGTCAACCTTGACAACCAATCATGCAACACAATGGGAAATTCAGAAAATAAAATCCTATGAACATACGTATAGAGGTATCGTCCCAAACACTCTATTGGGTTCCACCGAGATCCTTTATTCTCTTCTCGTGCAAACTCTAACGCTTTGAAATCCACCCAATATTTGATTTTAGGATTCATTGGATGCCATAACATGTCCCTCACCAAATGATTTGGGTCCTGGAAATGGAACCATTTGTTGGCCTTCTGGCGTCTCTTCGACCTAGGTTTAGTCCCTTCCCTCTTACGCACAAAAAATCCCAAGATATCGTCCTGACATAGCAAAGTCGAGTCGAAAACACCTGTGATGGAGATACAATCTCACCCAAGATATATTTTATGGGTAACTACCAGAACTAGTTTTCTGCAATTGGGTGGGGGATTTCGAGTCCCTTTTTTAATCACTCGTAATATACCCAGGTTGTGAAAGGTATACCCCGAGGTAACATCAAAACCACTTTATATTGTATTTCTGACCTAATACAGTCATAGAGGGATCTCTCACTATTTACAAAGTTTTCGTACTCAAGATATTCAATTGATGATGCTCAAAAGGTCATATTTCTGATAGAACGATTTTTTTTTATAAAGTTTGGTGGGACAATCATGGAGGTGACCATCGGGAAATGGAGTCAAAAATCAGGTCTGAAGTAGGTTGCAGGAGGTAGGGTTTGAAAGTTTATGGATAGAGGAAAGGTAGGCACCATTTCCTCAGTATTGAGGTATTAGTGGGTTGATTAGTAGACAAAAGGAGACAAACCATCAAACAAAGCACCTAACTAGGGTGAATTCTACAAGACTTTAGAAGAAAATATTTTGAAAATGCTTGAACAATGGACCTAGAGCATGAAAGATGAATTCTAGCCCATAAACACTAATGCTAAAGCATGAAAGAAAATACAAAATGAAGTGGGAAACAGGATAAACAGTCACATGAAGAAATTATTTACTGAAGAAAAAGATGGCATAGGAATCTCTGCCATGAAAAGGTTTAACATTCCTCCTTTGCAAATTTTGTATTCATCTACTAAAAACTTGAAGCCATTACAATGAAAAGACTCTCTGATCTTGAAAATCCAACCCTAAAACTATCAATTACATTTGAATTTAAAGAAAAATAACTTCAACTTAACCTTTAATTTGAAACCTAACTGAATTCTAAAAATAAAAAATAGTTACAACAAATTTTCTCATTTCAGGATGCGAACTGCTGAACAATAGGTTTCAAAGTCCCTCCTGCATATCTCTAATGGTGATAGATGTGTGAAAACCAAAATATTTTCTTAACTGGCCATGTGCACAACAAAACCCATGTCTTATTTTCTCTAAATTCACCTCCAACTCCTCAGAATCTGTATTTGAAATTGATGACTGAGATAGTAAACTTGTAAATTTCTAAAAAAATACCCTATGAAGATATTTTAAATTTTCCCAACCTGTGATACCTATGTAAAACCTAAAGGAGGATTTCAAATATAGGCCTCTTAGGAATACAAACCTCTCTATTTTTTGTAAAATTCAACTCCATTTTGCCGAAACAATTCTTGGACTTTGATGGTCCAAGCAGTCTTCTAAAAACCTAAAAAACTTCCCTGTAAAGATTAGTCTATTTCTCCCAATCCATAAGACCTGTGTAAAAACTGAAGGAGGTTATTGAAGATATAGTGTTCTTGAGAAAAACCTCTTTCAGTTTTGGAAAATTCTTTTTTTTTTCTAGAAAAAGTTCTCTGAAGATAATGGCTAAAATAGTCATTAGAAAATATGAAGATTTTACCCTCTAAAGATGAATTTGATTCTCTCGATTCATCATACCTGTATAGAAAGTGAAGGAGGTTATTAAATACAGGTATGTTCTGAAGAAAATCCTCTTTCATTTTTGGAAAATTCTTCCCCATTTGGAAGAAACAACTCTCTGAATGAAATGACTAAAACAGTGATTTTTATAAAAAACATGTTATACTTCTGCTTTTTTATTTTATCCAATTTCATTTATATTTCCCAGAATAGACTATCACCCATATTCTCCACACTTTTTAAACCCACATATTTCTTCTTTTGTATTCATAGAGATGGTCATTATTCCACCCATCACTGCTTCTTCCTTGTAATTGGGATCTAAAACCACCATGTCTCTTTCACCAAAGAAGGCAAATGTCACAGAAAATAGGAATATGATGAATTATTAGTGGTGGACTAATAGTGAATTCCTGGCCATCTTCACCATCCATAGCCTTTACCATTTTAACTTCAGCTTATTTTAGCATAATAAATTTACCCCTTTAACTTATTAGCCAAACCATGGATGCACTTACACATGCCAAAACTTGCACACCTGGAAGAAATCCTGCTCAACTCTGGAATATTAAACAGATGACGTCTTCACCCGGCAGGATAAATTTTGATCATGGATTTGTTTGGTGAACCCGACACGTGTCTCAACTTGTTCCCGATATAAAATTTCGTTGATTTTTAAAATCTTAAATAACCAACACTTTCAATTTGCAGAATAAATGTAAACAGTTGTTTGGGATTATTCTTGACTTTGAGCCATAAAAATATTTGACCCATACCTGATTCCGTGAATTTTAAAACTTCATTCCTCCTTTCTTGTTGATAACGCGGAATTTATATGAGCCACCCATCTCTTGCACCTTCCAATCTGACTGTCAAAATATGCAGGCACATGAGTCATTCCGCAAATTAGAAAATTTCATTACCGCGTGCATGTTGTCAACGTGGAATTAATGTTGGTATTTGGATGTTTTGCATATTCACCTGCGTCGTTGATCTATTGGGAGAGATGATGGATGTTGGAAATGCACTTGAACTTACATGGATTTCACCTGCAACAATTTTAAACAAGCATTGATACATCTTCTTCACATCTAGAGCTTTCCAATCAACATATTGGCATGATGAAACATGTTGTCAAATAAATTTAACCACAACATTTATTCAAAATACGAACACATCATTCTATAAAATTCCATTGTTACGTTTTCCCAATGTGGTAAGAGACAGCGTAAATGACACTCCTTCATTGAATCAATTATTCTGGCAGTTGATATGTTATGGAATTCCAAATATTAGCATATGATCGAAGTAGAATACTCTTCAGTAAAGAAACCTGGCATATGCTAGAATTTAATTTTTGGGAATTTCACCTTGTTTCCAGTATTCTTGGGATATGCACTTGCATCTATCAGTGCCAAAGTTGAAACAGAATCAAAGTAGAAAATTGCAACGTCTATTGCAGCAGCAAAACTAAATGATGTAACTCCTCACAATGAAGATGCCTAGCTGAACTTTTGAGTTTCTTCAAGATCATTTTCTGCAATAATTTATGGTATACGGTTACTCCTTTTCCCAACGACCAAATCCAATATGAAACGTGAAATGGGGACTTTCGTGGAAGACTTTACAGCCCTTCATACTTTTCCTTACCACCGCACTCTCATCTTCAACATTAAATCGAATTCCATTGATTATCATACTTACATTTGCATTTTCATCATTTTGGATTTCGTTTTCACATTTCTGCTATGGGGAAATATCCCACATGCAAATGTGATTTTCTGTTTTGAATTGTTTATAAACCCTAGGAGTTACAAATGATATCAAGTACCAAATGAGAGGTTATGCAGTAGCCTTGTCAATATGGTGCTTGGACTTTGTTGGCCAACTATGTGTTGATGTGTGGTGTGTGGGTCCAAACTAGAGCTTGGGTTTCGACCCCATATCCTTTTCCATAAGAATACCCAAATCCAAATTTTCCTTTGTGTTTATAAAAAACAAATAACTTCATTAATTTTTACAAAACACAACTTTGGCCTCCTTTTATAAAATATACTGCATAAACTTTTGTAAAATTTATTCATAATGAATAATTTTTTTCTTTATAAAATATCTCATTTTTAACCAAAGGCCTTTGACTCCTTTTTGCTTGTCAAAACCGGTAAATCTTATGCATTATTCAACCAAGCAAAACCTTGAAACTGCTAGATCACCAAGGAAACTTTGAAAAATTTAAAGGCGATAAGACCAATTTTGGCATAAATAAATTAATGCTAACACCTTGACCTATCTCCAAGGCACTTGACAGAATCCGATGGATGGATTATTTATTCTTACTATACACAGCTAGACCACAAAACACTTCCTCCCTCCCAAATAATGTAGTATTAACCCCTGTACAGCATAGATATGTTCAACTTATAACAAATCGATTGCTGTAGATAAACCCATTCATAAGAAAATACATAATAATTTAGCCACAACAACATATACACATGCGACTTAAATACATTCAACATTTACACATAAAACACAGAATCTAATGTGGAAAACCATCTAGGAAAAAACACAAAGGTGATCTTCATCTGGCATGAGAAATATATGGCACCTTTGGTATGCACCTTAAGCTATAGACTCTGCTCTAGATCTTCCTTGATTATATTTACAAACTCATCTCTCCTCTCATTCTCTCTTCTCTGCTATCTCCGGTCTTTCTCTACTTGACTCTACTACTGATCCGCACACATCCTGGATCAACTCAGTCTCTTCTAAACTTATGCGCATAGAACTGCAGATTCTCAACTCAATGCACTTAGAAAAAATAATAGGCAACAATAACCAGGGAGATTCTAACCCGCATATTATTAATTCTTGCACATGATCTAGGAACTAAGAATCAATCTCATGAAAGAATAATCAACAAATACTCGTGAAATGGTGTTAATCGGCACCAGAATGGTTTCCTCTCTGTATATTCAATAAACAATGAATATTTACAATAACAATGTCAAGCAATAGCTTAAATCCATGAAGAATTCGAATACCTAAGGAGACAATTCGAATTTAGTGAGTGAGTCTAGCTTAACTGACTCTTAGCCATTCAATCACACTCAGTTAACCACTTGACCAAAACCCTAATTGACTCACGAAACCCTAAATGAAGTCGGAGTGCAATAAATTACTGAATCTCAACTGAAGGAGATCAAACACATGTCATAGCAAGCCAACCATCAAGTGCTAGTGCTCCATGACTTCAATGAACACCGATGAGGTTAACTGAAGCTGAACTAATCATCAGAAGTTGGTGGAGGTTCCCTGTTGACTCCAGATCATTAAATAATAAAAATAATCATTAAATAATATATTTAATGAGAGGATGTGCCTTAACTGACTGGTTGAACTGATTGTAACCACCAGTTAGCAATTAGGTGCATTAATATCACTCAGATCACCCCCGAAGTGCTCCATTTAACCTCCTTGACTGTAGGAGAAGGCTAAGTTAGCCTCCTTGACTGTAGGTAGGCGTGGGTGTGACTGGATGATGGCAATTAATGCTCCACTGATGTCAATTAATGTCAATTATACTTAGGATAGTGGTTTAACTAGGCCAATTTGACCGAAAGAGTGTGTATGATGGTAAATGTCTCCAACACCCCCCCTTAAGCTATACTCAGGAAGAGTTAGAAAACATAGATGCATAAAATGTTAGGGCCCCGGAAACAAATTCCATAGGTCACCCTGTACAATAAAGTAACTGCTTAATATAACCAAGGAAACGGGGAAAACCTCATGGAAAAAATACCCCCCCTCAAGCTAAGCAATAAATCAAGAATTGGTTCTTCTATGCAGCAGTATCCTGAGATTGTGCATGTGAACCTTTGAATCCAAACTAAATGAATATTTCTGGAGGAATCTTCCACTTTGGAAGAAAAACAATGCACTCAACTGAATCAGAAATATAAACAGCTGCACGGTGAAAACTGGACCCATGTAGAGCAACTGAAATCATATAAAGAGAGAGCAAATGTTCTTGAGGATTTGAACCATGTGTGGAACACTCAAGAAACTGATATGTTGCAGCCCTGAATAGAAAACCATGAGTGGTAAAATCAGCCCCAATTTTTAGGAGCAAGTGTCCAAGCGGATGCAGAATGTCTTCCTCTTTACTAGTTCTGTGAGGAGATGAGCTTGTGACCAAAGGTAGAGAATCCCTGGGACTCTGGAGAGTGAATTATTGAGCTCCATAATATGATATATATTCTAAAATAGCTAATGAATCACAAAATAAAATATCAGCAACCTCATGAGAGGAAACTAACACCAAATCCCCAGCAGCAAAATTGAAGAAGAACTGCGGTACTTGATTTTTCACACCAGAATTGGTGAGAGCAGCTACAAGCATGACTGAAAGCTCTTGGATTTTAAAATATGAACAAAATAATATCAGATAAGAATTTAAATCATATCTAAATAAGTTCACAACATATCCAAAACTATGAAATGAAATCAAATCCCCAGCAACAGTTTTGTAGGAGACTTGCGGTACTTGTTTCTTCACACTGTTGATGAGAACAGCTACAAGCAATACTGAAGGTTTATGAACCTGAAATTTTGAAACAATAAATATTAGATCAGATACAAATAAGATCATATCAGATCCAATAAGTTTCATATCAGATCCAAAATTATGGTCGACCGAGACGGTGGATGCACAGTTGTCTTTTTCTTCAAAATTCTGAATTTTGGTGCATGCAATCCTGCAGGATTTTGCTGAAAGATCTAGATCATGGGGAGTGAATTTGTCACTCTTATAATCTAATATTTCTTCCAAAATATCCATTTTTTTACATATTTTCACACCAGCAGCAACATTAGAGAGAGAAAAATCAAATTTCTCTTCACTTTCGAAAGCAATTACTGGTAAATTTTGCACAGAATTCAAAGGAAAATCACCGGTGAATGTTTGCATGGAAGTGCAGCAGTGTTTTTCTTCAATATCAAAGATTCGAATGTCTTCTTCTATTTCACCAATATGATAAGATGAGATATCAGAGATCTCATGAACTTCCGGAGCATCAGGAGAAGGAGTCACTTCATGGAGACTTTCTTCAATTCGAATTGAATGTGTAGAAGATTCTGCTTCATCTTCATCTTGAACAACTTCATCAGAGAGAGTAGAGGCTAGGAATTTTGAGTGAAGAACTCTTGTGGTGCTGGATGTGATCTCCAAAGTACTATTATGATCCTCATTGTGCTTTCTAAAGGTTTTGTCCAATATTGTCCAGACTTCCTTTGGGTGTTCACTAGAACCAAGAATAAGGTAGTACAAGCTAGGAGAAAGGACCAGACATATTGCTCTAATAGCTCTATCACCATCATTTATCCAGTCATTCTCATTCTCATAAGAATCTTTTCCAATTCCAATAGACACCTCATAGAGACCTCGTCTCTTTAGAGATGCAATCATCTTCAACTTCCATTCTGAATAGCTTGTGAATGGGGTGAGAAGAGGGATTGATGAGTCCATTCGAAGTTGTACCTGTTAAGACCTGCAAATCAAAACAAAAAGGGCACCGTAAGTTCAGACAGCCTACACAGTTTAGGCTTTCATCACACCCAGCATAGTCAATCAAGCAATCTTGATCAACAAGTTCTTTACTTGGGATATTGAGTGGTAAGCCTTGGCTTCTGGTGCAGTGCTGGATTTTTGAGCTATTGCTCAAATTTCATGGAGAAATCTATCAAAAAGCTTGTTTTTGAGAGATAGATATTTGTCCCGTCGTATGCTCTGATACCATATTAATTCTTGCACATGATCTAGGAACTAAGAATCAATCTCATGAAATAATAATCAACAAATACTCATGAAATGGTGTTAATCGGCACCAGAATGGTTTCCTCTCTGTATATTCAATAAACAATGAATAGTTACAATAACAATGTCAAGCAATAGCTTAACTCCATGAACAATTCGAATACCTAAGGAGACAATTCGAATTCAGTGAGTGAGTCTAGCTTAACTGACTCTTAGCCATTCAATCACACTCGGTTAACCACTTGACCAAAACCCTAATTGACTCACCAAACCCTAACTAAAGTCGGAGTGCAATAAATGACTGAATCTCAACTGAAGGAGATCAAACACATGTCATAGCAAGCCAACCATCAAGTGTTAGTGCTCCATGACTTCAATGAACACCGATGAGGTTAACTAAAGCTGAACTGATCATCAGAAGTTGGTCGAGGCGCCCTGTTGACTCTAGATCATTAAATAATAATAAATAATCATTAAATAATATAGTTAATGAGAGGAGGTTCCTTAATTGACTGGTTGAACTGATTGTAACCACAAGTTAGCAATTAGGTGCATTAATATCACTCAGATCACCCCCGGAGTGCTCCAGTTAGCCTCCTTGACTGTAGGAGAAGGCTAAGTTAGCCTCCTTGACTGTAGGTAGGTGTGGGTGTGACTAGATGATGGAAATTAATGCTCCACTAATGTCAATTAATGTCAATTATACTTAGGATAGTGGTTTAACTAGGCCAATTTTACCGAAAGAGTGTGTATGATGGTAAATGTCTCCAACACATACAGCTTGGGTTCCTCCTTTTATATACTCTTTACATACTGTTTACAGACTCTTTTCCTGTTGCTTTCTCATCCGACTTCCTATACTTATCCAAAAGGTTGTCTTTCCTATTCTAGCAACACATGGTAGTTGGCACTAATGGCCTAACTTACAAAGATACCTTCCTACATGCGGCTTTCGCCGTCTCTAGTCGACCTGATACCCACAATATTTATGACCTGTCACTTTATAAATATTGCACCTTTGCATGCCTTCTGACATGGCTCCACTCTGTCACCTTCTGCGTCTATTTCTTTTGTTTCTTCTATCTCAACCTTTCTTGTGTCACGGCATCTTCTTGTTCTACCGCTCCCTATTCATCTGCCTCTCTCATACTGTTGATGTATTTGTAACTTCGGAATGTATTCACTTATATATCTTATGTCTTGTACCCCTATGTTTGTTTTGGGAAGTGTCTATAATGTATTTGAGTCATTTCATGCCCCGATGTTTCTATCGGGAGGATCTATAATGTAAACAAGTCATGTAAAGTCATTGTGGGTAACCCTCCTATTGTTCGAGGGTTAAAGTCCCCGCAGTTCCGGGGCACTAGGGTTATTAGACTCTCCTAGAGAAGTCGTCCCTAGTGAGTCATTTTCAAGTTTGGAATTAGTATAAATAGAGAGTGAGCCTCTATATTTATCACACACTCACTCATACTCAGTTGTAGTGCATAGCTGAGGAAGAAGAAGACACTGGGGCTAGGAAGAAAGAGGTTATTGTTGTCGGGAGATCATCTTACTATTTTGGGGTTTTAATTTTGTTTCTGATTCTATCTCTAAGGAAGTTGTGTGTTTTATCTATTTATGGTTTCCCCAAGGAAAAACATTGTGTTCATTGTCTCTTGTGTTTGATTGTTGTGCTTGTTATTCTCTCAATTAAAAGATCCTGATATAATGCTAGCTTAATGTTAAAAATCTAACATGGTATTAGAGATAACCTCAGAAGAAGACATTGTGTAGCTGCGGGAACTAGGGATTCCTACTTTTTGGATCTCTCTCCATATATTTTCAGCAAAAGAAGGTTGGACTAACTCTCCTCCCTAGGGCACATCTTTCTGTCGAAGCAGAATCCAATTCTGAGTTTTTTCAGTTTTGGACCCGACACTATTGCCAAAAATTAGGGCTTTCCACAAAAGTGGAATTTTTCAGTGAGCCCAGGCCTAGATTGATGTCCTCCTCAAAATATAAGTTTAGAGATCAAGATCAAATCATTTGGTTGGATAGAACTCTAGAAAATATAAACCCTAATCTGCTCCTAAACCAGCACTGCAGAAATTCAGCTCCAGATTCAGATCCAGCATCTTGACCTGGTAAGATCTAAATATTTTGTATTTCCATTTGAGGTTCTCAGTTAAGATGTCTCATCATACCAATATTGATGAAAATCTTGAGGGAGATGATAACTTCCGAGCCTGGAAGTATAGGATCTCCCTGGTCCTAGAAGAAAATGAGATGGACTCCTACATCAATGAGGAGATTCCAGTTCCAGAAGGATATGAGGCTAAGGCCCTACATAAGAAGAAGTTGGTTATGGATAAGAGGATTATTGTTGATTCAATCAAGGATCACCTCATACCACAGGTGTCCTCCCTAAAGACACCTAAAGCTATGTTTGATGCCCTAACCAAATTGTTTGAAGGAAAGAACATAAACTGGAAGATGACCTTAAGGAACCAATTGAAGAATGTGAAGATCCAAAATACGGAGACCATATAGTCATACTTCACAAGGGTATCCCAGATCAAAGAACAGCTTGAAGCAGTAGATGAAGAAGTGGAGAATGTGGAGATTGTGATGACCTCCTTGAATGGCCTCTCAAGAACATGGGACTCTTTCATTCAAGGGATCTGTTCCATAAAGAAGTTAGTCAAGCTCAGCAGACTATGGGAATAATGCTCTCAAGAAGAAGCTCGGATAATAGCTCAAGAAGAAAAGATGGGAAGTGAAGATCAAGCTCTCACAGTACAATCCAAGAAAACTAGATCTAGCCACCACAGAGGTAAGTAATCTCATCAAAGGAATAACTTTAGAAAGCCTAAATATAAGTCTAAGTTCATTTTCTATACATGTGATGAAAGAGGACACTTTGCTAGAGATTTTCCTAGAAACAAAAGTAGCTCTCACAAGAATAAGGGAAATAAGAGAAGACATCATGCTCATGCTGTAGAAGATAATAAACCTTCCACAAAGAGAAACAAATAAGACAGTGATGATTCTTCAAGTGATGAAGAATATGTTCTGATTTCCGCTCTCACGAGAACTATCACACATGGAATAAATGATTGGCTTATAGATATTGGTGCTTCCAAGCATATGACAGGATTCAAGGAATCCTTTGTGAAATTATCTGAACATGAATCACATCAGAAGGTGAAACTCAGAGATGACTACCAGTATCGAATAAAAGGTAGTGGTGAATCCTCATACAATCTAGACTCTGGAAAGTCTATCAAGATAAAAGATGTATTGTTTGTACCTAAACTAAAGAAGAACCTCCTATCCATATCTGCATTGGATGCAAAAGGAATGAGGGTTGCATTTGTAGATGGCCAAGTTCTCATGTGGCCAAAGGGAAAGTCTTTTGATGATGTAGTAGTGATTGGGGAACAAGAAGGACGAATATACAAATTGAAGGGCCAACCAGAACAAGCTTTGGTTCATGACTCGGTAGAACCAAATGAGCTTTGGCATAGAAGGCTTGCACATGTGCATTATAGAGTACTACCACTTGTAAGCAAATTTGTTGAAGGTCTCCCAGAAATGCAGACAAAACATGAAGGTGTATGCAAAGGATGTGTGAAAGGGAAGAACACAAAGAAGACATTTCCAAGTAGCGAGAGAAAGGCAAAAGGAATCTTGGAAATCATCCACTCCGATGTATGCGGTCCAATGTCATCCAGTTCACTAAGAGGATATGTATAATATATTTCTTTTATTGATGATTTTTCTAGAAAGGCATGGATATAATTTATGAAGAACAAGGATGAAGTATTCAGCAAGTTCAAGGAATTCAAAGCCTTGATCGAGAACCACACTAAAAAGAAGATCAAGACCTTTCAATCAGATAATGGCGGAGAATTCACATCAAATGAATTCAAGGAGCTATGCAAAGACTTGAGGATTAAGAGGGAGCTATCCACTCCATATAATCCACAACAGAATGGAATTGCAGAAAGAAAGAATATAACGATCATGGAAGAAGGAAGGGCCATGCTTCATGACCAAGATCTTCCCATGCATCTATGGGAAGAAGCTGCTAGAATAGCGGTGTATGTACAGAACCGTACTCCACATGGAGTACTCGAGAACAAGACACTTGAAGAAGTATTCTTCAGAAAGAAACTAGAAGTCAGCCATCTCAAAATATTCGGTTGTCCTATATACATACACATTCCAAAAGAAAAGAGAATGAAGTTAGATCCTTCAGGAAAGAAGGGTATATTTGTGGGATACTCCGAAAGCTCGAAGGCTTACAGAATATACTTCCCAGGATTCAAGAAGATTGACACTAGCAGAGATGTAAAATTGACAAAGATTCAGTCTACATCAAATCCAGGAAGAGACCGGCTAAAGAACCTAAAGAAACAAGAGCACCCAAAATTCATGATACAACCATGAACGAAGAAATTCAAGAAGAAGTTTGAGAATTAGAAGAACCTCAAGAACCTGTAGATCCACCTTAGAAGAAGAATCCTCATAAGAGGAAACCTTCATGGGTATGGGAAATTATCCAAGGTGTAGAAAGATATGGAGCTTCAGAAGAAACACCCAGAGGAAGAAAGAGAACTAGGTCCTGCTCCAGTTATGTAGCCTTGCTATGTGACATTATTGATAAAGAACCTTCCAACTATGAAGAAGCAGTAGAAAGGAAAGAATGGAAGGATGTTATTATCGAAGAGTATCAATTGATCATGAAGAATGATGTTTAGAATGTTGTCCCAAGACCAGAAGGGAAGTCCATTGTAACTTCCAAATGGATCTACAAGATCAAGCATGTTGCATATCGCAGCATAGAGAAATATAAAGCAATATTTGTGGCTCGTGGTTTCTCCCAGAAAGAAGGAATATATTATAAAGAAACCTTTGCACCTATATCCAAATACACTTCCATCATATCATTACTTTCTCTAGCTGCAGCAATGGAATGGAAGATACACCAGATGGATGTCAAGACTTCTTTCTTGAATGGTGTAGTAGAAGAGGAAGTGTAAGTGAACCAACCACTCGGTTTTGAGACACATGATAGGGAGTCTCATGCGTGTAGATTGAAGAAATCCCTGTATGGTTTGAAACAGGCACCCAGGAAATGGTACGGTAGAATTGATGGCTTTATATCCAGTTTAGGCTTTACCAAGAGTAAAGTAGATTCCAACCTTTACTACAAGGTTGAAGATGGCAATGCAGTGATACTCCTACTATATGTGGATGATCTGTTTGTAACAGGTATGGATGGATTGATTACTGATACAAAGAAGAAACTTGTTGTCGAGTTTGAAATGAAATACTTGGGTATGATGCACTATTTATTAGGCATGGAGGTGTGGCAAAATAAGGATGGAATATTCCTTGGACAAGGGAAGTATGCAGTAGATATTTTGAAGAGATTTGGGATGATGGACTGCAAGGCCATAACCACACCTATGGAATCAAACCTGAAGCTATTGAGTGATGCTTCATCAGAAGTGGTTGATGCTACGATGTACCTAACAAACATGAGACTAGATATTTTCTTTTTTGTGAACACCTTGAGCCAGTTCCTAATAGATCCAAGACATGTTCACTTGATTGTTGCAAATCATATTCTGAGGTACCTAAAGGGTACAGTTGATTTGGGCTCAAGTACGAGGAAAATTAGAAGATTAACCTAGAGGGTTATGTTGATTCAGATTGGGCAGGTAGTGCCATTGATAGGAAGAGCACTTTCGGATGCTGCTTCAGTATGGGATTAGGTATGATCTCTTGGTTTAGCAGGAAGCAGAATATGTCGCAGCTTGTTCACCTAGTTGCAACGAAGTGTGGCTGAGAAAGCTACTGTCTGATTTATTTGATCTCTAGTTGGATGCTACTTGTATATATTGAGGTAACCATAGCTATGTGAAGTTTTCAGAGAACCCAGTGTTCCATGACAATTCGAAGCATATCGAGATCAAGTATCACTATATCAGGGATATGGTGCAGAGAGGAGTAGTGAAGCTCTAGTATGTTGTGACGAACGAATAGATAGCTGATATGTTGACAAAGCCATTGGCTAGAGTGAAGTTTGAGTACTTTAGGGAGAAGCTTGGTGTTCTCCATATTGAGGTTCCCTCCAAGGGGAAATGATGAGACCTAGAGCCTTTCTGACATGGTGAGAGGATTAGGTTCCTTCCATGGTCAGATGTAAGGGCTGAGCCATTCTATCATGGTGAGAGGATTTGGTTCCTTCCATGTCATATGTGAGTGTTGAGCCATTCTAATGTGACTGTAGGATTAGTTCCTGCATGATAATATGTAAGGGCTGAATGCAAATCTTGGAATGGAGGCACCTTGTCAATTACCAGGAATACTCAGTCTAGGACTAAGGGCCATTCTGATATGACTGTAGGATGTAGTCTTACATGATCGGATGTGAGTGCATGGCCATTCTGATGTGATTGAGGGATGTGTTCCCACTTGATCAAACATAATGGTTGATGCCATTCTCTAGGAGAATGGAGGCACCTGGTCAGTTACCAGGAATCCTTAGTCTGGGACTGAGAGCCCTTTCGATGCAATGTGTTTACACATGGTCGAATGTAAGTGCAGAGCCTTTCTGACAAGATGAGGTCGGATGTAAGTGCTGATACATTCTGGCGCGATGTGTTTACACATGGTCAGATGTGAGTGCTATGCCTTTTTGACAATATGGGGTTGGATGTAAGTGTAGATCCTTTCAAAAATATGAGGTCGGATGTAAGTGTTGAGCCATTCTGGCACGATGTGTTTACACATGGTCAGATGTGAGTGCTAGGCATTTCTAACAAGATGAGATTAGATGTTAGTGTTGGGCATGCATTTCTGACAAGATGAGGTCATATGTAAGAGCTGGGTGAGCCATTCTGAATTAGGGTCAGATATAAGTGTTGAAGACCTACATGAAGGGTAGGCCTACAACTAGCATGAAAAAGGACTGGCTCTGTAGAACTTCATGTGATGAGAAGAATCGAGATATAGCACCATTCTGAGATAGCACCAATGATGATGATCCAGATCAAGTGATGATCCAGATGTGATGATGATCCAGATCAAGTGATGATCCAGATGTGATGATGATCCAGACTTGATGATGATCCAGATCAAGTGATGATCTAGATGTGATGATGATACAGTGATGATGATCCATATTTGATGATGATCCAGCAGTCGTGATGATCCAGATCCTATGATGAATAAGACTTGAAGAAGAAGATGACTTAGAAGAAGACGAAGAAGACGAAGAAGACGAAGAAGATGAAGAAGATGAATAAAATGAAGAAGACAACTTGAAGATTAAGATGAAGAGATGATCCAGTTGGTACAGAGAAGAAGACCAGTGCTGGAAATTGTGTCGAAAGAATACCTTCCTAGTTAAGAGGGAGTGTTGATGTATTTGTAACTTCGGAATGTATACACTTATATATATTATGTCTTGTACCCCGATGTTTATTTTGGGAAGTGTCTATAATGTATTTGAGTCATGTCATGCCCCGATGTTCCTATCGGGAGGATCTATAATGTAAACAAGCCATGTCAATTCATTGTGGGTAACCCTCCTGTTGTTCAAGGGTTAAAGTCCCTGCAATTCTGAGGTACTAGGGTTATTAGACTCTCCTCGAGAATTCCTCCCTAGTGAGTCATTGTCAAGTCGAGAATTAGTATAAATAGAGAGTGAGGCTCTCTATTTATCACACACTCACTCACACTCATTTGTAGCCCATAGCTAAGGAAGAAGAAGACACTGGGGCTAGGAAGAAAGAGGCTATTGCTGTCGGGATATCATCTTACTGTTTTGGGGTTTTACTTTTGGTGTTGATTCAATCTCTTAGGAAGTTGCAGGGTTTTCTCCATTTATGGTTTCCCCAAGGAAAAACATTGTGTTCATTGTCTCTTATGTTTTATTTTTGTGCTTGTTATTCTCTTAGTTAAAAGATCCTAATATAATGCTAGCATGATGTTAAAAATCTAACACATACCTCATTCTCCTTATTTTCATTCATCTTATCTTCCTTCCTTCATTCCATTGTTTCCTCTATCACAACTCCTCCTTATTTTTCCTTATCTCCTTTCCATACTTAAGCAGAATTGTAAGTGATTTCTGCTTACCCATCCCTAGGCCCAACAGATGTGGATCACAAATATTTCTTCCAAACTAATATTGAACCTTCCCAATTATGAAATGAGGATGAATAGACTCTGATGAATAGACTACTGCTGTCGGGAGATCATCTTTATGTTTTTGGGTTTTAATTTTGGTGATAATTATATCTCTAAGGAATTTGTGGGGTTTTCTCCTTTATGGTTTCCTCGAGGAAAATTCTTTGTGTCTCTTGTCTCTTGTGTTTATTACTATGCATGTTATTCTCTCAGTTAAATATCCTAAGATCATAATGCTAGCTTGAATGATAAAAATATAACATGGTATCAGAGATAACCTAAGAAGAACACATTGTGTAGCTGTAGAAGCCAGGGCTTCTTAATTTTTGGGTCTCTCTCCACAATCCATTAGCAAAATTATGCTAGGATGACTCTCCATTGAAGGGCGCATCTTTCTGTTGAAGCAGAATTCGATTCCGAGCATTTTTAGTTTTGGTACGAGAAATTAGGACTTCTTACAAAAGAGGAATTTTTTAGTGAGCCCAGCATAGGATTTCTATCCTCATCAAAATCGAATTTTAGAGACTTGGATCAATATTTTTGGTTGGGTGAAACTCTAGGAAAGTCAAACCCTAGTTTGACCCCAAGCTGGAAAACCCCTAAGATACTAAAAGTGATACGTTTTGGTACATTTGCTATATATCAGGACTGGCGAAGGCTCAGGAGCTGAAAATTGTAGAGGCCAAAGATAAAATCTTGATTTACACTGTATCAAAAATTTCTCCTTAGATTCTCTATATTCTGGGAGATATGATCCCCCCAAGTTAGGGTTCCAGCCTCTTCCAAAATTCATCCCTAAACAAGACACCTGGGGATAATTTCTATATCTTGGGATAAAAAATTCCAAATGAAATTTATAAAGATGTTCCAAAAATTAAATGGACTTTAATTTATATGGTCCAAGTTTCAAACTCAGAATATGAACTAGTGACACGTGGCTGTCCATACAACTTCATTGTACTGGACAGTCCTGTAACAGGTCACCTTGGGAAAATGATCATAAGTCCCAATTGGTGAAACCAATTCTGATGAAACCTATGGTGTTGGAATAGGGACATGTGAGTATACCTTAGTATGAAGTTTCAGACACTTAGGACCATTCATTTGGAGATACCATAGAAACAGTAACAGGAATTTCTGCAAAATAATTTGGAAAACTAGGGCTTCCTGTTCCGGGAGCTTCCCTCCACTATTTTCAGAAAAGGAGTACATTGGACAGCTCAATTTGAAGAGATATAGCTTTCTATCCAATCATATCTGAAATATTTCAAGTTTTGAAAATTAAAGTTTCTGTGACAAACCCTAAATCAACCAGCTCTGAAACCAGGACGGACACCTCAAATCGGTAAGATCTAATATTTTTCTATTTGCATTTGAGGTTCTCATTTCAAAGTGATCTATCACATAACCTTAATGATAAGATTGGTGAAGTTGATAAATTTCAAGCATGGAAGTATTTTATCTCTCTAAAGAAAATGGATTGGACACCTACATCAGTAGAGAGGTTCCAATTCCAGAGGGAGATGAGGCTAAAAGCCTTAAACCAGAAGAACTTAGTCAAGGCCAACAAGATCATTGTTGATTCAATCACGAATCAACTTGAACCACAAGTGTCTTCCCTAAAGACACTGAAAGAGATCTTTGACTCCTTTACCAAGATATTTGAAGGGAATAGCATACATCAGAAGATGACCTTAAGAAACCAGTTGAAGAATGTGAAGATCCAGAATGCAGAGACCATACACTCATACTTTACAAGGGTCTCTCAAATCAAAGAATAAATTGAAAGTGGTAAAAGAAGAAGTGAATAATGCAGAAGTGGTGATAACCACCTTGAATGGCCTCTCAGGATCATGGGATTCATTCATTCTAGGAATGTGTGACAGAAGGAAGTGATTACTTTCAACAAACTCTGGGAAGAAGAAGAAGCTCGACTCATAATAAGAGAAGAGAAGATGGGAGAAACTGAAGATCAAGCTCTCACCATCCAAAGAAGATTCCTCAAGCGATGAGGAATATGAAGAACTCAACTCTTGAAGAACCTCTTATCCACCTTAGCATTTGGATAAGAAATGATGCTATTATGAATGAAGAAGACNTGACAATATACTACTAATATGCATGTGATGCGTAAGTAGCTCATGGTGCTATACAACTCTCCATTTCTACTTATCTAGAATTAAACCTCTTTACTGACATATTCGATTAGTGCACAATCTCAATGTTGTCCTGGTAGAGATGGAAGGAATCTAGAAAGTTTCTGTGAGTTATGGATGAATGTCGTATTGGCTAAAGTAATTGCATGGTCATATATTTATGCATAAGAACTTGCCAGTATGAATATTCCTTATGAAATTTTTCTAACCATACAAATGCATTTAACATGTAGGAAAGATCACATACATAATCGCCTACAATAAAAGAAGAATGAGACTTGTTCCGGAGAACAAGTAACAACAGTTCAAGATGAAAAATAATATGATGAATGCAAAGACATCATTGATGCAGAACCTTCCAGCCATGAATAAGTAGCCAAGAAGAATGATGTCTAGGATCCAGTATCGATACATGAAGGAAAGTTCATAGTTCCATCATGCAGTAGATGGAAACATCGTGGGATACAAGGCATAGACTACAAAGAGACATTTGCAACCAGTGGGAGTTGAGACACATGACAGGCAGAATCATTTGTGCAAATAAAAGAAGGCCTTGTACGAGTTTAGAAGACACCCATGGGATAACACATACATGATGAGCTTGATGAAGATATGAACATTTGCTACAAGGTTGATAAAGGATGACAAGATCACAAATGGGTGTGAGAAGAATGCTTTAAAAGATAGAGGATCTTGGTATCCAGTGACCCTAGATGGATACATAGAATATTAGTAGCAGAGGAAGCTACTTGTCACTCCAGTACAGAATGATTCAATGCATAGAGTACGGAAGACAAAGGGAGTATGATGCTTCAAAGGGAGTGACTGTAGAAGATCCTAAGGTTCGACATGGTAGGACAGGATGGACAAATTACTGATGATTCTAGGCTTTACTAAGAGTAAAGTGGATTCCAACCTTTGCTTCAAGGTTGAAGGTGGAATACCAGTGATGCTCATGTTATGTGTCAATGCACTATGTTGTAGGCATGGAGGTGTGGAAAAGGGAATTATACAGTAGAGATCCTGAAGAGGTTCAGGATGAAGGACTACAATGCCATGACCACACCTATGGCATCGAGCATGAAGCTATTGAGTGATGCTTCATCAGAGACGGTTGATGCTACAATGTATCATCATATGATTGGATCCTTGATTTACCTAACGAATATGAGACCAATTATTTTATTTGCTATGAACACATTGAGACATGTTCACCAATGGTTGCAAAGCATGCAGTATGGTACCTGAGGGGTACATTTGATTATGGGATCAAGTATGAGGTGAATCAAAAGATTAACCTGGAAGGTTATGTAGATTCATATTGAGCAGGCAGTGCACTTCATACTGTTTATTCAGTATGGGATCATGTGTGATCTCTTGGTTTAGCAAGAAGCAATCATGTGTGGCACTGAGTACAGCTGAAGCAAAGTATGTCGCATCTTGTTCAGCTAGTTGTGAGGTAGTATGGCTGAGGAAGCTAGTGTCTGATTTATTTGATCTCCAGATGGATGCTACTTGTATACATTATGACAACCAAAGTTGCGTGAAGTTGTTAGAGAATCCAGTGTTCCATGACAAGTCGAAGCACATCGAGTTCAAGTATAACTATATCAGGGATATGGTGCAGAGGGGAGCAGTGGAGCTCCATTATGTTGCGATGGAGGAACAGATAGCTGATGTGTTTATGAAACCATTGGATAGGGTTAAGTTCGAGTACTTGAGGGAGAAGCTTGGTGTTCTCGAGATAGAGGTTTCCTCCAAGGGGAAATGATGAGACCGAGAGCCATTCTGACATGGTGATAGGATTGGTTCCTTCCATGGTCAGATATAAGGGATGATCCATTCTGTCATGGTGAGAGGGTCCTTCCATGTCAGATATGAGTGCTAAGCCATTCTAATGTGACTGTAGGATTGGTTCCTACATGATCAAATATAAGTGTTGAATGCCATTCTTGGAATGGAGGTGCTTGGTTAGTTACCAGGAATACTTGGTCTAGGATTGAGGGCCTTTCTGATATGACTATAAGATGTAGTCTTCCATGATCAGATGTGAGCACATGGGAATTCTAATGTGATTGAGGGATTGGTTCCCACTTGATTAGATATAAGGGTTGTTGCCATTCTGGGAATGGAGGTGCCTGGTCAGTTACCAGGTAGCTCAGTCTGGGACTGGGGGCCATTTTGATATGACTATAGGATTGGTTCCTACATGATCAGATGTTAGTGCATTCCCTTTCGAACATGCATGTTGGATTGGTTCCTCGCATGTGTCGAATGTAAGTGCAGAGCCTTTTTGAACATGCATTTTTTATTGGTTCCTCGCATGTGTCGAATATAAGTGTTGAGCCTTTCTAACATTGGTTGTTATATGTAAGTGCAGATCCTTTCGGCATGGAGGATTGGTTCCTCACATTCCTGAGTGTAAGTGCTGAGCCATTCCAACATTGGTTAACGGATGTGAGTGTTGGGCCTTTCTAACAGGGTTGTGGGCTATGTTACCACATGGTCAAATGTGAGTGCTGGGCGTGCCTTTCTGATATGATTATAGGATTGTTTCCTACATGATTAGATGTAAGTGTTGGGTGGGCCATTCTGACTTAGGGTTAGATATAAGTGTAAGACAAAGACCTACATGGAGGCTAGGCCTACAACCAGCATGAAAAAGGGTTGGCTCTGTAGAACTTCCTATGACAAGAAGAATCAAGAGATAGCACCTGTGATGATGATCCAGTAGATATGTTCTAGACCATAGATGATTCAGATCGAGTGATGATCCATATCTAGTGATGATGATCCAGATCGAGTGATGATCTAGATCCAATGAGGATGATACAAATCGAGTGATGATCCAAATCCAATGATGAAGATGACTTGAAGATGAAGATGACTTGAAGATGGAG
The DNA here is from genome assembly GCA_001517045.1 of Pseudotsuga menziesii. Taxonomy (NCBI): domain Eukaryota; kingdom Viridiplantae; phylum Streptophyta; class Pinopsida; order Pinales; family Pinaceae; genus Pseudotsuga; species Pseudotsuga menziesii. The sequence continues at coordinate 654,170 of LPNX010347872.1, forward strand.
ATAACTTGAAGGTGAAGATGACTAGGACTCGATGATGATCCATATGATACAGAGAATAATACTTGTACTGATAAATTGTGTCAAGAGAATACCTTCCTAGTTAAGAGGGAGTGTTGATGTAATTGTAACTTCGGAATGTATTCATCCGTATATCTGATGTATTGTACCCCAATTTTTATTTTGGGATGTGTTTGTAATGTATTTGAGTCATGTCATACCCTGATGTTTATTCCAGGAACTTTCTATAACATAAACAACTCATGTCAAGTCATTGTGGGTAACCCTCCTATTGGTCAACAGTTAAAGTCCCCATAGTTGTGGGTCCTTAGGGTTATTAGACTATCCTAGAGAAGTTGACCCTAGGTGAGTCATTGTAAGTTGGGGCAATAGTCCCCACCATTGTGTTAAGGATAAACCTTTGTGTTGGTTGGAGGAGGAAAAGTCCCCACAACTTGTGGGGCACTAGGGTTATTAGACACTCCTAGAGATGTCGGATCTAGTAAGTAATTGCTAATTGAGGCCGACATGTTGGAGTGGATTTCAAGTGAACAAAAGAAGATAAATAGAGAGTGAGCCTCTCTATTTATCACACACACATTCACTCATTTTGGGCGCATGAGTGAGAGGAGAAGTTGTTGGGACAAGAGAGAGACTACTGCTGTCGAGAGATCATCTTTATGTTTTTGGGTTTTACTTTTGGTGTTGATTCTATCTCTGAGGAAGTTGTGGGGTTTTTTCCTTTGTGGTTTCCTCGAGGAAAATTCTTTGTGCCTCTTGTCTCTTATGTTTATTCCTATGCATGTTATTCTCTTAGTTAAAGATCCTAAGATCATAATGCTAGATTGAATGATATAAATATAACATGGTATCAGAGATAACCTGAGAAGAAGAAATTGTGCAGCTGTAGAATCTAGGGATTCTTAATTTTTGGGTCTCTCTCCACAATCCATCAGAAAAAGTATGCTAGGATGACTCTCCATTGAAGGGCGCATCTTTCTGTCGAAGCGGAATTCGATTCCGAGCATTTTCAATTTTGGTGCGGGAAATTAGGGATTCTTACAGAAGATGAATTTTTGAGTGAGCCCAACATAGGATTTCTCTCCTCCTCAAAATCAAAGTTTAGAGACCTGGATCAAGATTTTTTGTTGGGTGAAACTTTCGAAAAGTCAAACCCTAGTTTGACCCCGAGTTAGAAAAACCCTAAGATACTAAAACTGATATGTTTTGGTACATTCACCATATATAGGTATTGGCGAAGGATAGGGAGCTAAAACTTTCATAGGTGGAAGAAAATATCTTTATTTACATTGTGTCCAAACATCAGCCTCAGATTTACTATATTCTGGGAGATATGATCCCTCCAAGTTATGGTTCTAGCCTCTTCTAGAATTCATCCCTAAACAAGACACCTGGGGAGAATTGCTATATCTTGGGATAAAAAGGTCCAAATGAAATTTCTAAAGATGTTCTATAAAGGGAATGGATTTTAATATCTGTGGTCCAAGTTTTAAACTTAGAATATGAACTAGTGACACATGGCAGTCTGTACAACTTCTCTGTGTTGGACAGTCCTGTAACAGGTCACCTTGGGAAAATGATCATAAGTCACAATTGGTGAAATAAATTCTAATGAAACTTGTGGTGTTATAACAAGAACATGTGGGGATACCTTAGTACAACGTTTTAGACACAAAGAACCATTAATTTTTTAGGTACCATAGAAACAGTAACAGGAATATCTACAGAATAAATTGGAAAACTAGGGCTTCCTGTTTCGGGAGCTTCCCTCCACTGTTTTCAGAAAAGGAGTACATTGGACAGCTCAATTTGAAGAGATATATCTTTCTATCGAATCATATATTAAAGATTCTAAGGTTTGAAAATTAATTTTTCTATGACAAACCCTAGATATTAAAGATTCTGAGGTGATGAAAATTAAGGTTTGCATTTGAGGTTCTCATTTCAAAGTGATATATCACATCAGCTTCATGATAAGATTGGTGAAGTTGAAAACTTCCAAGCATGGAATTATTTTTATCTCTCTAAATAAAATGTATTGGACACCTACATGAGTATAGAGGTTCCAGTTCCAGAGGGAGATGAGGCTAAAATCCTTACACCAGAAGAACTTGGTCAAGGCCAACAAGATCATTGTTGATTCAATCATGAATCACCTTGAACCACAAGTGTCTTCACTAAAGACACTGAAAGAGATTTTTGATTCCTTGACCAAAATATTTCATGGGAATAACATACATTGAAAGATGACCTTAAGAAACCAGTTGAAGAATGTGAAGATCCAGAATGCAGAGACCATACAGTCATACTTTACAAGGGTCTCTCAAATCAAAGAACAAATTGAAAGCAGTAAAAGAAGAAGTGAATAATGTATAAGTGGTGATAGCCACCTTGAATGGCCTCCCAGGATCATGGGATTCATTCATTTGAGGAATTTTTATAGAAGGAACTGATTACTTTCAGCTAACTCTGGGAAGAAGAAGAAGCTCGACTCATAATAAGAGAAGAGAAGATGGGAGCAACTGAAGATCAATCTCTCACCATCCAAAGAAGATCCCTCAAGCAATGAGGAATATGAAGAACTCAACTCTAGAAGAACCTCTTATCCACCTTATCATTTAGATAAGAAATGATGCTATTATGAATGAAGAAGATGATGAAGCTGAAGGCTCAAGAAGGAGTCTACCCACGAAACAAATAAAGATAAGTATTCAATTGTCATTTCATGATATTGTTTTGTTATGCATTTGTTTATATTCAGTTAATGTATTATGCATGATAGAATGTTTGCATTAATGACAGTATACTACTAATATGCATGTGATGGGTAAGTAACTCATGGTTCTATACAACTCTCCATTGCTACTTATCTACAATGAAACCTCTTTGCTGACATATTGGATTAGTGCACAATCTCAATGTTCTCCTGGTAGAGATGGAAGGCATCTAGAAAGTTTCCGTAAGATATGGATGAATGTTGTATTGGCTAAAGTAGTTGCATGGTCATATATTTATGCATAAGAACTTGCCAATATGAATATTCCTTATGAAATGTTTCTAACCATACAAATGCATTTGACTTGTAGGAAAGATCACATACATAATCTCCTACAATAAAAGAAGAATGAGACTTGTTCCAGAGAACAAGTAATGATAGTTCAAGATGAAAGATAACATGACGAATGCAGCTACATCATTGATGCAGAACCTTCCAGCCATGAAGAAGTAACCAAGAAGAATGATGTCTAGGATGCAGTATTGATACATGAAGGAAAGTTCATAGTTCCATCATGCAGTAGATGGAAACATCATGGGATACAAGGCATAGACTACAAAGAGACATTTGCAGCGAGTGGGAGTTGAGACACATGACAGGTAGAATCATGTGTGCAAATAAAAGAAGGCCTTGTACGAGTTCAAAAGACACCCATGGGATAACACATACATGATGAGCTTGATGAAGATCTGAACCTTTGCTACAAGGTTGATAAAGGATGACAAGCTCACAAATGGGTGTGAGAAGAACGCTTTCAAAGATAGAGGATCTTGGTATCTAGTGACCCTAGATGGATACATAGAATATTAGTAGCAGAGGAAGGTACTTGTCACTCCAGTACATAATGCTTTAGTGCATAGAGTACAGAATACAGAGGGATTATGATGCTTCAAAGGGAGTGACTGCAAAAGATCCTAAGGTTCGACATGGTAGGACAGGATGGACAGATTACTGATGATTCTATGCTTTACTAAAATTAAAGTGGTTTCCAACCTTTTCTTCAAGGTTGAAGGTGGAAGACCAGTGATGCTCATGTTATGTGTCGATGCACTATTTTCTAGGAATGGAGGTGTGGACAAGGGAAGTATGTAGTAGATATCCTGAAGAGGTTCAAGATGATGGACTACAAGGCCATGACCACACCTATTGCATGGAACATGAAGCTATTGAGTGATGCTTCATTAGAGACAGTTGATGCTACGATGTATTATCATACGATTGGGTCCTTGATTTACCTAACGAATATGAGACCAAATATTTTTTTTCCTGTCAAGACATTGAGACATGTTCATCTAATGGTTGCAAAGCACGCTGTAAGGTTCCTGAGGGGTACAGTTGATTATGGGATCAAGTATGAGGCAAATCAAAAGATTAACCTGGAAGGTTATGTTGATTCAGGTTGAGTAGGCAGTGCACTTTAGAATGTTGATTCAGTATGGGATCATGTGTGATCTCTTGGTTTAGCAGGAAGCAATCATGTGTGGCACTGAGTACAGATGAAGCAGAGTATGTCGTAGCTTGTTCAGCTAGTTGTGAGGCAGTATGGCTGAGGAATCTAGTGTCTGATTTATTTGATCTCTAGATGGATGCTACTTGTATACATTATGACAACTAGAGTTGCATGAAGTTGTTAGAGAATCCAATGTTCCATGACAAGTCGAAGCACATCGAGATCAAGTATCACTATATCATGGATATGGTGTAGAGCGGAGTATTGAAGCTCCAGTATGTTGCAACAGAGGAATAGATAGCTGATGTGTTGACGAAGCCATTGGCTAGGGTGAAGTTTGATTACTTCAGGGAGAAGCTTGTTGTTCTCCAGATCAAGGTTTCCTCCAAGGGGAAATGATGAGACCCGGAGCCATTCTGACATGGTGAGAGAATTGGTTCCTTCCATGTTCAGATATAAGTGATGATCCATTCTGTCGTGGTGAAAGGATTGTTTCCTTCCATGTCAGATATGAGTGCTGAGCCATTCTGATGTGACTATAGGATTGGTTCCTACATGATCAGATATAAGCATTGAATGTCATCCTTCGAATGGAGGTGCCTGGTTAGTTACCAGGAATACTCAGTCTAGGACTGAGGGCCTTTCTAATACGACTGTAATATGTAGTCTTACATGAACATATGTGAGCGCATGGCCATTATGATGTGATTGAGGGATTGGTTCTTACTTGATCAGATATAAGGGTTGTTTCCATTCTGGGAATGGAGGCGCCTGGTCAGTTACCAGGTAGCTTAGTGTGGGACTGGGGGCCATTCTGATATGACTATAGGATTGGTTCCTACATGATCAGATGTTAGTGCATGCCCTTTAGAACATGCATGTTGGATTGGTTCCTCACATGTGTCAAATGTAAGTGTAGAGCCTTTTCGAACATGCATTTTGGATTGGTTCCTCGCATGTGTCGAATATAAGTGTTGAGCCTTTTTTACATTGGTTTTTAGATGTAAGTGCAGAGCCTTTTGGCATGGAGGATTGGTTCTTCGCATGCCCGAGTGTAAGTGTTGAGCCATTCCGACATTGGTTAATGGATGTGAGTGTTGGGCCTTTCTGACAGGGTTGTGGGCTATGTTACCACAAGGTCAAATGTGAGTGTTGGGTGTGAATTTCTGATATGATTATAGGATTGGTTCCTACATGATCAAATGTAAGTGTTGGGCGGGCCATTATGACTTAGGGTCATATATAACTGCTGGACGAAGACCTACATGGAGGATAGGCCTACAACCATCATGAAAAAGGGGCTCTGTAGAACTTCCTATGACGAGAAGAATCAAGAGATAGCACCCGTGATGATGATCCACCAGAGATGTTCCATACCATAGATGATCCAGATACAATGATGATGATCCAGATCAAGTTATGATCTAGATTCCGTGATGATGATCCAGATCGAGTGATGATCCAGATTTGATGATGAAGATGACTTGAAGATGAAGATGACTTGAAGATGGAGATGACTTGAAGGTTAAGATGACGAGGCCTCGATGATGATCTAGATGATACAGAGAAGTAATTGTAACTTCGGAAAGTATTCATCTATATATATTATGTATTGTACCCCGATGTTTATTTCGGGATGTGTCTGTAATGTATTTGAGTCATTTCATACCCGGATGTTTATTCCGAGAAGTTTCTATAATATAAACAAGTCATGTAAAGTCATTGTGGGTAACCCTCTTATTAGTCAAGGGTTAAAGTCCCCACCTTTGTGGGGCCCTAGGGTTATTATACTATCCTAGAGTAGTCGTCCCTAGGTGAGTCATTGTAAGTCAGGGCAATAGTCCCCACCATTGTGTTAAGGATAAACCTCCTTGCTGGTCAGAGGAGAAAAAGTCCCCACAAGTTGTGGGGCACTAGGGTTATTAGACACTCCTAGAGATGTCAGCTCTAGTAAGTAATTGCCAAGTGAGGTCAACATGTTGAAGTGGATTTCAAGTGAACAAAAGAATATAAATAGAGAGTGAGCCTCTCTATTTATCACACACACATTCACTCATTTGGGGCGCATGAGTGAGAGGAGAAGTTGTTGGGACAAGAGAGAGACTACTGATGTTGGGAGATCATCTTTATGTTTTTGGTTTTTACTTTTGGTGCTCATTCTATCTCTGAGGAAGTTGCGGGGTTTTCTCCTTTATGGTTTCCCTGAGGAAAATTCTTTGTGTCTTTTGTCTCTTGTGTTTACTGTTGTGCATGTTATTCTCTTAGTTAAAGATCCTAAGATCATAATGCTAGCTTGAATGATATAAATATAACATGGTATTAGAGATAACCTCAGAAGAATACATTGTCCAGCTGCAGAAGCTAGGGATTCTTACTTTTTTTCTCTCTCTCAACAATCCATCAGCAAAAGTATGCTAGGATGACTCTCCATTGAAGGGCGCATCTTTCTGTCGAAGCAGAATTTGATTCTGAGCATTTTCAGTTTTGGTGCGGGAAATTAGGGCTTCTTACAAATGATGAATTTTTGAGTGAGCCTAGAATAGGGTTGCTCTCCTCATCAAAATCAAAGTTTAGAGACCTAGATTAAGATTTTTGGTTGGGTGAAACTCTTGGAAATTCAAACCCTGGTTTGACCCCGAGCTAGAAAAACCCTAATATACTAAAACTGATATGTTTTGGTACATTCGCTATATATCGGTATTGCTGAAGGTTCAGGAGCTGAAAAATTCAGAGGCAGAATATAATATCATTATTTACATTGTGTCCAAACTTCAGCATCATATTCTCTATATTTTGGGACATATGATCCCTCCAAGTCAGGGTTCTAGCCTCTTCAAGAATTCATCCCTAAACAGGACACCTGGAGAGCATTGCTATATCTTGGGATAAAAAGGTCCAAATGATATTTATAAAGATGTTCGAGAAAGGGAATGGATTGTACTTTCTTTGGTATGAGTTTTAGACTTAGAATATGAACCAGTGACACATGGCAGTCTGTACAACTTCTTTGTGCTGGACAGTCCTGTAACAGGTCACCTTGGGAAAATGATCATAAGTCCCAAATGGTGAAATCAATTCTGATGAAACCTATGGTGTTGGAATAGAAATATGTAGGGACACCTCACTACAAATTTTTTGAGACAAAGGACCATTAATTTTGGAGATACCATAGAAACAATAACAGGAATATCTACAGAAGAAATTGGAAAACTAGGGCTTCTTGTTCTGGGAGCTTCGCTCCACTGTTTTCAGAAAAGGAGTGCATTGGACAGCTCAATTTGAAGAGATCTATATTTCTATCCAATCAGATATTAAATATTCCAATTTTTTAAAATTAATGTTTCTGTGACAAACCCTATATCAGCCAGCTCCAAAACCAGGACGGACACCTCAAATCGGTAAGATCTAATCTTTTGCTATTTGCATTTGAGGTTCTCATTTCCAAGTGATCTATCACATTAGCTTGATGATAAGATTGGTGAAGTTGACAAATTCCAAGCATGGAAGTATTTGATCTCTCTGAAGAAAATGGATTGGACACCTACATGAGTAGAGAGGTTCCAGTTCCAGAGGGAGATGAGGCTAAAAGCCTTACACCAGAAGAACTTGGTCAAGGCCAACAAGATCATTGTTGATTCAATCATGAATCAACTTGAACCATAAGTGCCTTCCCTAAAGACACCGAAAGAGATGTTCGATTCCTTGACCAAGCAATTTGAAGGGAATAACATACATCATAACATGACCCTAAGAAACTAGTTGAAGAATGTGAAGATCCAGAATGCAGAGACCATACACTCATACTTTACAAGAGTCTCTCAAATCAAAGAACAAATTGAAAGCAGTAAAAGAAGAAGTGAATAATGCAGAAGTGGTGATAGCCACCTTAAATGGCCTCCTAGAACCATGTGATTCATTCATTCGAGGAATGTGTGATAGAAGGAAGTGATTACTTTCAGCAGAATCTGGGAAGAAGAAGAAGTTCGACTAATAATAAGAGGAGAGAAGATGGGAGCAACTGAAGATCAAGCTCTCACCATCCAAAGAAGATCCCTCAAGTGATGAGGAATATGAAGAACTCAACCCTTGAAGAACCTCTTATCAACCTTAGCATTTGGATAAGAAACGATGCTATTATGAATGAAGAAGATGATGAAGATGAAGGCTCAAGAAGGATTCTACCCATGAAACAAATAAAGATAAATATTCAATTGTCATTTCATGATATTGTTTTGTTATGAATTTGTTTATATTCAGCTAATGTATTATGCATGATAGAATGTTTTCATTAATGACAGTATACTACTAATGTGCATGTGATGGGTAAGTATCTCATGGTGCTATACAACTCTACATTGCTACTTATCTAGAATGAAACCTCTTTGCTGACATATTGGATTAGTGCACAATTTCAATGTTGTCCTGGTAGAGATGGAAGGAATCTAGAAAGTTTCCATGAGATATGGATGAATGTTGTATTGGCTAAAGTAGTTGCATGGTCATATATTTATGCATAAGAACTTGGTAGTATGAATATTCCTTATGAAATGTTTCTAACCATACAAATGCATTTGACTTGTAGGAAAGATCGCATACATAATCGCCTACAATAAAAGAAGAATGAGACATGTTCTAGAGAACAAGTAACGATAGTCCAAGATGAAAAATAATATGATGAATGTAGCGACATCATTGATGTAGAACCTTCCAGCCATGAAGAAGTAACTAAGAATAATGATGTCTAGGATGCAGTATCTATACATGAAGGAAAGTTCGTAGTTCCATCATGCAGTAGATGGAAACATCATGGGATACAAGGCATAGACTACAAAGAGACATTTTCAACCATTTGGAGTTGAGACGCATGATAGGCAGAATCATGTGTGCAAATAAAGGAACTCCTTGTACAAGTTCAGAAGACACCCATGGGATAACACATACATGATGAGCTTGATGAAGATCTAAACCTTTACTACAAGGTTGATAAAGGATAACAAGCTCATAGATGGGTGTGAGAAGAACACTTTCAAAGATAGAGGATCTTGGTATCCAATAACCCTAGATGGATACATAGAATATTAGTAGCAGAGGAAGCTACTTGTCACTCCAGTACAGAATGCTTCAGTGCATAGAGTACGGAAGATAGAGGGAGTATGATGCTTCAGAGGGAGTGACTACAGAAGATCCTAAGGTTCAACATGGTAGGAGAGGATGGACTGATTACTGATGATTCTAGGCTTTACTAAGAGTAAAGTGGACTCCAACCTTTGCTTCAAGGTTGAAGGCAGAAGACCAGTGATGCTACTGTTATTTGTCGATGCACTATTTTCTAGGCATGGAGTTGTGGACAAGGGAAGTATGCAATAGAGATCATGAAGAGGTTCAGGATGATGGTCTACAAGGCCATGACCACACCTATGGCATTGAACATGAAGCTATTGAGTGATGCTTCATCAGAGACGGTTGATGCTACGATGTATTGTCAAATGATTGGGTCCTTGATTTACCTAACGAGTATGAGACCATATATTTGCTTTGTTGTGAACACATTGAGACATGTTCACCTAATGGTTGCAAAGCATGCAGTAAGGTACCTGAGGGGTACAATTTATTATGGGATCAAGTATGAGGTGAATCAAAATATTAACCTCAAAGTTTATGTTGATTCAGATTGAGCAGGCAGTTCACTTCAAAATGTTCATTCAGTATGGGATCATGTGTGATCTCTTGGTTTAGCAGGAAGCAATCATGTGTGGCACTGAGTACGGCTGAAGTAGAGTATGTCGCGGCTTGTTTAGCTAGTTGTGAGGCAGTATGACTTAGGAAGACAGTGTCTGATTTATTTGATATGTAGATGGATGCTACTTGTATACATGATGACAACTAGAGTTGTGTGAATTGTTAGAGAATCCAGTGTTCCATGACAAGTCGAAGCACATCGAGATCAAGTATCACTATATCGGGGATATGGTGCATAGGGGAGCAATGAAGCTCGAGTATGTTGTGATAGAGGAACAGATAGTTGATGTGTTGATGAAGCCATTGGCTAGGGTGAAGTTCAAGTACTTTAGGGAGAAGCTTGGTGTTCTCCATATGGAGGTTTCCTCCAAGGGAAAATGATGAGACCCAGATCCATTCTGACATGGTGAGAGGATTGGCTCCTTCCATGGTTAGATATAAGGGATTAGCCATTATTTCATGGTGAGAGGATTGGTTCCTTCCATGTTAGATATGAGTGTTGAGCCATTATAATGTGACTGTAGGATTGGTTCCTACATGATCAGATATAAGCGTTGAATGTCATTCTTCGAATGGATGTGCCTGGTTAGTTACTAAGAATACTCGGTCTAGGACTGAGGGCATTTTTTATACGACTGTAAGATGTAGTCTTACATGATCATATGTGAGCACATGGCCATTCTGATGTGATTGAGGGATTGGTTCCCACTTGATCAGATATAAGGGTTGTTGCCATTCTGGGAATGGAGGTGATTGGTCAGTTACCAGGTAGCTCAGTCTAGGACTGGGAGCCATTCTGATATGACTATAGGATTGGTTCCTACATGATAAGATGTTATTGCACACCCTTTCAAACATGCATGTTGGATTGGTTCCTCGCATGTGTCGAATGTAAGTGCAGATCCTTTTCGAACATGCATTTTGGATTGGTTCCTCGCATGTGTCGAATATAAGTGTTGAGCCTTTCTGACATTGCTTGTCAGATGTAAGTGCAGAGCCTTTCGGCATGGAGGATCAGTTCCTCACGTGCCAGAGTGTAAGTTTTGAGCCATTTTGACATTTGTTAATGAATGCGTGCTGGGCCTTTCTGACAAGGTTGTGGGCTATGTTACCACATTTTCAGATGGGAGTGCTCGGCGTGCCTTTCTGATATGATTATAGGATTGGTTCCTACATGATCACATGTAAGTGTTGGGTAGGCCATTCTGACTTAGGGTCATATATAAGTGCTGGAAAAAGACCTACATGGAGGCTAGGCCTACAACCAGCATGAAAAAGGGGCTCTGTAGAACTTCCTATGATGAGAAGAATCAAGAGATAGCACCGGTGATGATGATCCAGTAGAGATGTTGCAGACCATAGATGATCTAGATTAAGTGATGATCCAGATCCAGTGATGATGATCTAGATCGAGTGATGATCTAGATCCAGTGATGATGATCCAGATCGAGTGATGATCTAGATCTGATGATGAAGATGACTTGAATATGAAGATTACTTGAGGATGGAGATGACTTGAAGGTGAAAATGACGAGGACTCAATGATGATCTATATGATATAGAGAAGAATACTTGTACTGATAAATTGTGTCGAGATAATACCTTCCTAGTTAAGAGGGATTGTTGATGTAATTGTTACTTCGGAATGTATTCATATGTATATATTATGTATTGTACCCCGACGTTTATTCTAGGATGTGTTTGTAATGTATTTGAGTCATGTCATACCTCGATGTTTTTTCCAGGAAGTGTCTATAATATAAACAAGTCATGTCAATTCATTGTGGGTAACCCTCCTATTGGTCAAGGGTTAAAGTCCCCACAGTTGTGGGGCCCTAGGGTTATTAGACTGTCCTAGAGAAGTTGACCCTAGGTGAGTCATTGTAATTCAGGGCAATAGTCCCCACCACTATGTTAAGGATAAACCTCCTTGCTGGTCAGAGGATAAAAAGTCCCCACAAGTTGTGGGGCACTAGGGTTATTAGACACTCCTAGAGATGTCAGCTCTAGTAAGTAATTGCAAAGTGAGGTCAACATGTTGGAGTGGGTTTCAAGTGAACAAAAGAATATAAATATAGAGTGATCCTCTTTATTTATCACACACACATTCACTCATTTGGGGTGCATGAGTGAGAGGAGAAGTTGCTGGGACAAGAGAGAGACTACTGCTGTCGGCAGATCATCTGTATGTTTTTGGGTTTTACTTTTGGTGCTGATTCTATCTCTGAGGAAGTTGTGGGGTTTTCTCCTTTATGGTTTCCCCGAGGAAAATTCTTTGTGTCTTTTGTCTCTTGTGTTTATTGTTTTGCATGTTATTATCTTAGTTAAAGATCCTAAGATCATAATGCTAGCTTGAATGATATAAATATAACATGGTATCAGAGATAACATCAGAAGAATACATTGTGAAGCTACAGAAGCTAGGGATTCTTACTTTTTTGGTCTCTCTCCACAATCCATCAGAAAACGTATGCTAGGCTGACTCTCCATTGAAGGGCGCATCTTTCTGTCGAAGCGGAATTTGATTCCGAGCATTTTCAGTTTTGGTGCGGGAAATTAGGGCTTCTTACAGAAGATGAATTTTTAAGTGAGCCTGGTATAGGATTTCTCTCCCCATCAAAATCTAAGTTTAGAGACCTAGATCAATATTTTTGGTTGGGTGAAACTCTGGGAAAGACAAACCCTAGTTTGACCCCGAGCTAGAAAAACCCTAAGATACTAAAAATGATAATTTTTGGTACATTCGCTATATATTGGTATTGGAAAAGGATCGAGAGATAAAAATTTCAAAGGTGGAAGATAATATCTTGATTTACACTATATCCAAACTTCATCCTCAGATTCTCTATATTCAGGGAGATATGATCCCTCGAAGTTAGGGTTCTAGCCTCTTCCAGAATTCATCCCTAAACAAGACACCTGGAGAGAATTGCTATATCTTGGGATAAAAAGGTCCAAATGAAATTTCTAAAGATTTTACAGAAAGGGAATGGAATTTAATTTCTATGGTCTAAGTTTTAGATTTATAATATAAACTAGTGACACGTGGCAGTGCGTACAACTTCACTGTGCTGGACAGTCCTGTAACAGGTCACCTTGGGAAAATGATCATAAATCCCAATTGGTGAAATAAATTCTAATGAAACCTATGGTTTCAGAACAGAAATATGCAAGGATACCTCATAATAAAGCTTTAGGCACAAATGACCATTATACTTGGATATACCATAGAAACAATAACAGGAATATCTACAGAAGAAATTGGAAAACTAGGGCTACCGGTTCCGGGAGCTTCCCTCCACTGTTTTCAAAAAAGGAGTACATTGGACAGCTCAATTTGAAGAGATCTGTCTTTTTGATGAATCAGATATTAAATATTCCAAGTTTTGAAAATTAAGGTTTCTGTGACAAACCCTAGATCAGCCAGTTCTGGAACCAGGACAGACACCTCAAATCGGTAAGATATAATCTTTTGCTATTTGCATTTGAGGTTCTCATTTCAAAGTGATCTATCACATCAGCTTGATGATAAGATTGGTGAAGTTGACAACTTCCAAGAATGGAAGTATTTGATCTCTCTGAAGAAAATGAATTGGACACCTGCATGAGTAGAGAGGTTCCAGTTCCAGAGGGAGATGAGGCTAAAACCCTTACAACAGAGGAACTTGGTCAAGGCCAACAAGATCATTGTTGATTCAATCACGAATCAACTTGAACCACAAGTGTCTTCCCTAAAGACATCGAAAGAGATGTTTGATTCCTTGACCAAGCAATTTGAAGGGAATAACATACATCGGAACATTACCTTAAGAAACCAGTTGAAGAATGTGAAGATCCAGAATGCAAAGACCATACAGTCATACTTTACAAGGGTCTCTCAAATCAAAGAACAAATTGAAAGCAGTAAAAGAAGAACTGAATAATGCAGAAGTGGTGCTAGACACCTTGAATGGCCTCCTAGCACCATGTGATTCATTCATTCAAGGAATGTGTGACAGAAGGAAGTGATTACTTTTAGCGGACTCTGGGAAGAAGAAGAATCTCGACTCATAATAAGAGGAGAGAATATGGGAGCAACTGAAGATCAAGCTCTCACCATCCAAAGAAGATCCCTCAAGTGATGAGGAATATGAAGAACTCAACTCTTGAAGAACCTCTTATCCACCTTAGAATTTGGATAAGAAACGATGCTATTATGAATGAAGAAGATGATGAAGATGAAACCTCAAGAAGGAGTCTACCCATGAAACAAATAAAGATAAGTATTCAATTGTCATTTCATGATATTGTTTTTTTATGCATTTGTTTATATTTAGTTAATGTATTATGCATGATAGAATGTTTGCATTAATGACAGTATACTACTAATATGCATGTGATGGGTAAGTAGCTCATGGTGCTATACAACTCTCCATTGCTACTTATCTAGAATGAAACCTCTTTGCTAACATATTGGATTAGTGCACAATTTCAATGTTGTCCTAGTAGAGATGGAAGGCATCTAGAAAGTTCCCATGAGATATGGATGAATGTTGTATTGGCTAAAGTAGTTGCATGGTCATATATTTATGCATAAGAACTTGGCAGTATGAATATTCCTTATGAAATGTTTCTAACCATACAAATGCATTTGACTTGTAGGAAAGATCTCATACATAATCGCCTACAATAAAAGAAGAATGAGACATGTTCTAGAGAACAAGTAATGATAGTTCAAGATGAAAAATAATATGACGAATGTAGGGACATCATTGATGCAGAACCTTCTAGACATGAAGAAGTAACCAAGAAGAATGATGTCTAGGATGCAGTATCGATACATGAAGGAAAGTTCGTAGTTCCATCATGCAGTAGATGGAAACATCATGGGATACAAGGCATAGACTACAAAGATACATTTGCAGCGAGTGGGAGTTGAGACACATGATAGGCAGAATCATGTGTGCAAATAAAAGAAGGCCTTGTACGAGTTCAGAAGACACCCATGGGATAACACATACATGATGAGCTTGATGAAGATCAGAACCTTTGCTACAATGTTGATAAAGGATGACAAGCTCACAGATGGGTGTGAGAAGAACACTTTCAAAGATCGAGGATCTTGGTATCCAGTGACCCTAGATGGATACATAAGAATATTAGTAGCAGAGGAAGCTACTTGTCACTCCAGTACAGAATTCTTCAGTGCATATAGTATGGAATATAGATGGAGTATGATGCTTCAGAGGGAGTGAATGCAAAAGATCCTAAGGTTTGACATGTTACGACAGGATGGATAGATTACTGATGATTCTAGGCTTTACTAAGAGTAAAGTGGATTCCAACCTTTGCTTCAAGGTTGAAGGCAGAAGACCAATGATGCTCTTGTTATGTGTCGATGCACTATTTTCTAGGCATGGAGGTGTGGACAAGGGAAGTATGCAGTATAGATCCTGAAGAGGTTCAGGATGATGGACTGCAATGCAATGACCACACTTATGGCATCAAACATGAAGCTATTAAGTGATGCTTCATCAATGACGGTTCATGCTACGATGTGTCGTCAGATGATTGGGTCCTTGATTTACCTGACAAATACGAGACCAAATATTTGCTTTGTTGTGAACACATTGAGACATGTTCACCTAATGGTTTCAAAGAATGTAGTATGGTACCTGAGGGGTACAGTTGATTATGGGATCAAGTATGAGGCAAATCAAAAGATTAACCTCGAGGGTTATGTTGATTCAAATTGAGCAGGAAGTGCACTTCAGAATGTTGATTCAGTATGGGATCATGTGTGATCTCTTTGTTTAGCAGGAAGCAGTCATGTGTGTCACTGAGTATAGATGAAGAAGACTATGTTGCAGCTTGTTCAGCTAGTTGTGAGGCAGTATAGCTGAGGAAGCTAGTGTCTGATTTATTTGATCTCCAGATGGATGCTACTTGTATACATTATGACAACCAGAGTTGCGTGAAATTGTTAGAGAATCCAGTGTTCCATGACAAGTCGAAGCACATCAAGATCAAGTATCACTATATCAGAAATATGGTGCAGAGGGGTGTAGTGAAGCTCCAGTATGTTGCAACGGAGGAACAGATAGCTGATGTTTTGACAAATCCATTGTCTAGGGTGAAGTTTGAGTACTTCAGGGAGAATCTTGGTGTTCTCCAGATTAAGGTTTCATCCAAGGGGAAATGATGAGACCCAGAGCCATTTTGACATGGTGAGAGGATTGGTTCCTTCCATGTTCAAATATAAGGGATGATCCATTCTATCATGGTGAGAGGATTGGTTCCTTCCATGTCAGATATGAGTGTTGAGCCATTCTAATGTGACTATAGGATTAGTTCATACATGATCAGATATAAGCACTGAATGCCATTCTTGGAATGGAGGTGCCTGGTTAGGTACCAGGAATACTCGATCTAGGACTGAGGGCCTTTCTAATATGACTGTAAGATGTAGTCTTACATGATCAAATGTTAGCACGAGGCCATTCTGATTTGATTAAGGGATTGGTTTCCACTTGATCAGATATAAGGGTTGTTGCCATTCTAGGAATGGAGGCGCTTGTTCAGTTACCAGGTCACTCAGTCTGGGACTGGGGGGCATTCTAATATGACTATAGGATTGGTTCCTACATGATCAGATGTTAGTGCATTCCCTTTCGAACATGCATGTTGGATTGGTTCCTCGCATGTGTCGAATGTAAGTGCAGAGCCTTTTCAAAAATGAATTTTGGATTGGTTCCTCGCATGTGTCGAATATAAGTGTTGAGACTTTCTAACATTGGTTGTTATATGTAAGTGCAGAGCCTTTCGACATGGAGGATTGGTTCCTCGCATGCCCAAGTGTAAGTGGTGAGCCATTCCGACATTGGTTGATGGATGTGAGTGCTGGGCCTTTCTAACAGGGTTGCGGGCTATGTTACCACATGGTTAGATGTGAGTGTTGGGTGTGCCTTTCTGATATGATTATAGGATTGGTTCCTACATGATCATATGTAAGTGTTGGGTGGGCCATTCTGACTTAGGGTCAGATATAAGTGCTCGACGAAGACCTACATGGAGGCTAGGCCTACAACCAGCATGAAAAAGGGTTGGCTCTGTAGAAATTCCTATGACAAGAAGAATCAAGAGATATCACCTGTTGTAAAGGAAAGTATCCTATGGCTAGGGTTTAAGAGGCCATCAACGTACTGGGGTTGAAAGAGAGATGCACAATGTTCAGCAAGCATATATCAGCAAGTTTCAGAGATGAGAAAGATCCACACCTGATTAACTGAAGGCTGATCCAAGCTTTCTCTTCAATCCTCTTCTTGCTCCTCTCGCTCCAAGAGACCTGCAAAACAAGTTATACCTTCCTCAAACCATTATGACCACATATAAGACAATGATAATCAAATAAACATAAACAAATGATCTGAATAACATCATCATATGATCAGAAACAGAGATTCAATCACACATTGAACAATGATTTGGGAAGAAGAAGGAAATCACATCTTTATTAATCCTGAAAACAAGTACAAGTATACCTTCTCTTCAGTTTTGGCACCTCATGAAACCTTGATCTGGATCTGCTGCTTCTCTTCTCCAAAGAACTCAGCCTCCAAGCTCTGCAACACAAGGGGAAGACCTCCAGGGCAAAGGTGTAGGCAAAGAGAGTCCCGATTCCTCCAGCATAACAATGCATAAAATCCAAGTCCCCTTTCATGAACCTCCCTACCTCTATTTATATGATGAAGAAGAGTTAGGGGCGAAGCCAAAGTGGTTACAACTGAAGGAGTCAGTTGTATAACTACCCAAACTAACTCAAAAGGCGAGTTTTTATGTTTTAATGTTAAGAAACAGATGCGCGACTATGAAGGAGAGCAACCCGCACATGATACACAAGTTTACACAAGAGAAACCCGCGAATATATGAATGCGCGACTTGCAAAACACAAGAGTCGCGCATGATGCGCGGGTTGCACATAAGGAGAGTCGTACATACACAAAAAACGCCTTTTTAAGGTATTTCTGTGCATTTTTAGACTTTGGTGTCTTCTGAAACGTTTTA
Organism: Pseudotsuga menziesii; assembly: GCA_001517045.1. Classification (NCBI taxonomy): domain Eukaryota; kingdom Viridiplantae; phylum Streptophyta; class Pinopsida; order Pinales; family Pinaceae; genus Pseudotsuga; species Pseudotsuga menziesii. Next base: position 672,197 of record LPNX010347872.1, read on the forward strand.
GCTAACTGAAATACCTTTCCAACGGTGTAGAAATGAGGTCAAACGGAGTTACATAACTCAAGATATGGGTCCTCCAAGATAGGTGTTTTTTCAGTGACTTTCAGTGACTTTCATGAAGTGCCGACATGCGACGAAATCATGGGAAAGTGGTCACAGGCAGAGATGTGTCATTTTGGGCTATGACAGATGCCCCCTAATGTGTGAGGTTAGAGGGGAAGACGATAGCCGAAATACATTATAAAGGAAACAGCTGAGTATGGAGAGAGCAGAGAATCCAAGATCAAAAGGCTCGAGTGAAGGTACCTGAAAGAGAGATAAATGTTAGAAAAACTGATCTCTGGAACATACACGTCCATATACAAAAAATCGCCATAAAGATACAGGCGGATCCAACATATGTATAACTGATGAAACTATCATGGTCGCTCAATATGCAAAAAGGCGCCATATCAAATCTAAAGGAGTCATGGCCACAAAGGAACAAGGTGGATCCATGCTCAACAATCGATCATAGCCACAAAAATACAAGGTGGATCTATGTCTCAGCAAAAGGTCATATAAAGTATAACAAGGTCTTGCGCAACTTGGGCAATAGCAAAAAGATGACAATGCTACTATCGGCCCCAAGGTCTTCAATCCAAACCGCCCAAAAAAGGTACGAATCCTAACCATGCGAATAAAAGAGCTGAAGTCGAACATGGAGGAAACCGTTTGAT
>LPNX010347872.1:680756-741710 GCA_001517045.1 Pseudotsuga menziesii
TCCACTACCCAATAGCGAGGGAAATTGCCATTGAGGACAACAATTCCCAAGGTACTGTCATAAAACTCTAAATCTCACTCCCAAAGCAAGATGTGTTGCAGTCGATAGGAAGAGATCCGTTGGAAGGAAGGCATTAAGGCATCCTTCATCATCCAACACGAGGTAGCTCAAAGACTAATTGGATCTAGAATTGGTACTGAATTTCACAAAAAGGACCGCTGAAGACATGATGTAATGAACTGATACCAGGGAATGGCCGACACAAAAGGTCAAGGCAACTGCAGAATGGCCGAAAAAGGTTTAATCCTTGAAGGAGCCAAAGTGGTTACAACTGAAGGAGTCAGTTGTATAACTACCCAAACTAACTCAAAAGGCGAGTTTTTTATGTTTTAATGTTAAGAAACAGATGCGCGACTATGAAGGAGAGAAACCCGTGCATGATACGCAAGTTTACACAAGAGAAACCCGCGAATATATGCATGCGCGACTTGCAAAACACAAGAGTCGCGCATGATGCGCGGGTTGCACATAAGGAGAGTCGTGCATACACAAAAAAACGCATTTTTAAGATATTTCTGGGCATTTTCAGACTTTGGTGTCTTCTAGAAAGTTTTAGCTAACTGAAATGCCTTTCCAACGGTGTAGAAATGAGGTCAAACGGAGTTACAGAACTCAAGAGATGGGTCCTCCAAGATAGGTGTTTTTTCAATGACTTTCAGTGACTTTCATGAAGTGCCGACATGCGACGAAATCATGGGAAAGTGGTCACAGGCAGAGATGTGTCATTTTGGGCTATAACATCACCCGTGATGATGATCCAGCAGAGATGTTCCAGACCATAGATGATCCATATCGAGTGATGATCCAGATCCAGTGATGATGATCTAGATCCAGTGATGATGATCCAGATCGAGTGATGATCCAAATCCGATGATGAATATGACTTGAATATGGAGATGACTTGAAGGTGAAGATGATGAGGACGCGATGATGATCTAGATGATACAGAGAAGAATACTTGTACTGATAAATTGTGTCGAGAGAATACCTTCCTATTTAAGAGGGAGTGTTGATGTAATTGTAACTTCAGAATGTATTCATCCGTATATCTTATGTATTGTACCCCGATGTTTATTCCAGGATGTGTTTGTAATGTATTTGAGTCATGTCATACCCCGATTTATATGTCATACATTAGGAAAGGATTTAACTATGGAACTCAGGGCATAGTTTATATCACGTTGGAATTGTGCACTATGACAGTGTTTTGAGAATTCAACAGGCTTCTCCAGCTCATCTGGAACTTCAATGTTATGCTTCTCAAGAAACTAAGACATGATGTCTATATTGTTCTCGAAACATTTCTTCTCATGATGAAATCCCTTATTGTGATAAGAACACTTGGATGTACTCCCTTTTTTCTTTAAGTTCTTCATTGAACCTTCATCGATAAGATTCGAACTTTCATCTTCAATATATGACTTTGGCTTCTTCTCTTTCACTATTTCCTTATCTTTTGATCTAGAATTATTACATCCTTGAACTATACAAGCATCATCCTTTCTCTTGAAATATATAAGAGCACGCATCTAGATCAATTTATCATTATCCTTTGTAATTGAAACAAAGAATGTACTCAAAGAAGGTATTTTCCAATTAGAAATAGAAATCCTAGTAGCATGAAAAGTAGACACAAAAATGAGTATTCAAGACCCAATTTTGATAGAATGGAAAGAATCAATTGTTCCTATTTCTTCTCAATCCCACATTTCTTGAGAAATAGAACATGTGACTTGAATTTTGTGAAGAAACCCTTAATGGAATCAAAACTGCTTGGACTCAGTGAGAATAACTCATTCTCCAACTGATGCACTCTTATCTCATCTTGTACTCCAAAGAGAGTCTCAAGTTTGGTCCATAATTGATTTGGAGTGGTCAAACCATCTAGATGAAAGAGTAGATCAGTGGAAATAGATAGGAAAATCAATCCATAGGCTTCATCCAACCTATTATGCCACTTAGCTTTCTCAACACTAGCATTGGGCTCATTCTCCAAAGCTAGAGTAACTCTGTATAGTCCCTCACTGGGAAATACAATGTCATTTTTTGCATTCCATTCGTGATAGTTGAAGGGAGTCAGGATCATATCTGAAGAGGAATCCATGATAAGAAGTTGATGTGCTCAAGAAAATACTCTATGTAACTTGCACAAATAAAAACTAGGTGAAAATTTTGTAAGCTCAAACCAAGCTCTTCCTCAAAGAGGAATAGGAGACTGGATGTGCTCTGATGTAGAGAAATGATAGATCCTCAACTCTGTAGAACTTAAGCAACCTTGCGCTCTAAACTTGAAAACCTATGAACTATGATACCATGTAGAAATAACATCTCTAATGCTATGAATAAATAGATCCTTAATGCTAAGAAGAAACTTAGGATGTAGATCTAGCTACAACATAATTCTCACAAGCTTGCACAAGGAAAATAGAGAGAAGAATAATGATATTGAATCGCATGAAGAAGTGAAGAATGAATAATTGATTATTGAATCAATGAATTGATTGATTATTACAATAGTAATACATCCTCATAAAGGAAAATTGAGTTGGTGGAAGGCAACTCATGCTAGCTCATAAATCACGATTACTAAATATGATAAACCCTCATAGGTAGCTAAATCACTTTCCAACTCTATCAAGGACCTCAAAAATTAGCTAAAGCATGAGTGAGTTGTCATGAGTGATGGAAAAACATGATAATCCTGGAATCTAGAGAGAAAATCATGGAGGATGGGTTGGAAACAAAATATAGTAGTTTCCTAGTTAACTAGCTTTACCTTATCCACTAAAATGTTGGAATAAAGCAGGATAAAGACAGAATCTACAAGAAGGAATAGTTACTAAATATGGAATTCAATAAAGTAGGTAGGATCTAACAAGAATCGGGATCAAGGCACTCCTGGGGTATATATTCCAAGTGTTGACCAAGTGGTTCAAGTGGATGCCAACTATCTAGGCTAGTAGGTAGGAATTTAATCAATAAAGGTTAAATATTGTTATCCTAAGTATGGAGTGGGTTTATAATATCCCAACACAACAATATGCCAACCCACTAGGAAAGGGAAAATTTTCCATTGAAGAGTGGAAAGTATAATTTTTTTTTCGTACAAATCAATGCCAACAATTGTTGACTGTGTTCTATTATTACTAATATCTTCTTACTCTTTAATTTTATTTTTTGGTATAATTTTCAAAATGAATGTATTGATATCTTGGTTGTTTCAACCAAGGATAGACTTAAAGACAATATGACTCTTGTTTTGGTCTCTGATAGCTTATGGAACAAATGGTATTCTATATTTGAACTTTACAAAAGTGGATTCTTTCCATGCTCACCTAAAACCATCAATCAAGATGATTTCGTTCAAAATAAAATAAAGCAATATGCATCTAATTTTTTTATACCATTGAGCGATCTAGATGAAGAATAATTGACAACTGTGGTCAAAAATATAATTATGCATTGGTTTGGTTGAGCACATTAGTGAACATAAATGTTGGCACAAAGACATTGTTTCAATATTTCTAGTGGATCAAGGATGAGAGATCAACCAGGCATTTGATTTGTGAATATTTCAAAGTTCATGATACTAACCTTGACCATTTTGAGGACTCGATGAAAATTTTTCATTGGAAAATATAATATTGCTACAAATCATTTTCAACAACTATGCAATATTTTAAGTTCCGACAAGCAAGCAAAATCTCATGGAAAGAATAGGAGAAGGATACCAAATTACCAAAGGATCCAGAGAATATCTTGAACTTATATATTAATATAGAGGAGATTGGTATGACCATTGACTCTGATAACGATTGTTCACAATTTATTTGTCAATGTCGTTATCCTAGGTCATTGGTCAAAAACTAAGGACCATTGATTTTTTGTTTTTCATTCAAGTGTGAACTTGTTATTGTAGATATGTGTAATTGTGTTTCCGCCTGGAAATTAGTAGATATGGTTTCCTTATTATACTACTTAGAATCAAATAAAGAGACATGTTTTTTTTTTATAGCTGATTTCCATGTATGGTCACTAAAGCATTCAATTCAATTTTGTAAGAAATTATATATATATATATATATATAGTAAAGGAGTATCCTACCAAGGGTGTTTATAGAGATTTCTCGTAAGATTCTCTGTTATACAATATTGGATAGTAGGATTAGAAGGGGAAATGTGTATACTCTTCATATGGGGATGGACTTGAAGGATGAGAAGCTTCCAATTATTGATTTACATTTGTCAAATGATTCAAATGTTAATTTGAGAAACCATGTTTTTGCAAAAGAAAGGATACAATATTTCTGGATCACATGGATTCCAAATTCATCTCTTTTAATTGTACAATTCTTTCACTATATGTTGGAAGTAGAGTTATTCATTCTTTGACCAAGTCACCAAATAGAGTAATTATTTCTATCATGGAGACAATACATCAAAAACTATTTATAAACAATTGTGATCAAGAATTTCCTATAAAGCAAGTTATTTGTATTGATGTTTTCAAATATCTTATTTCATTATATTTAGCTTTAAGGTTTCTTTTGTTCACTAACTTTTTTCAAATTCATCTACTAGATATAAGTATAGTGGACTCTCAAAATAGTGGGTTAGCTGAAGTGAATGAGAGTTGTCTACGCTAGCAGAAGGGCTCAGGGTCAAATCCTCGGGTGGCTATGCAGGGGCCTCACTCAATGTCCCCACCGAGTTAGGCCCTATAATCAGGGCTGATAGTATACCTTGGGTACCATCCTAAAAAAAAGTGGGGAAGTACCCAAGGGTTTCCCAAGCGATGTTCCATCTTTAAAAAAAAGTGTAGTGGACTCTTGAAAATACTCCAATAAAAAAAATATGATGAAGATGATGAGGGTGGTGAGAATCCAAAAAATAATTACCATTGTTATAGCTAATTTCACCACTCCAGGTGAATCACACTTTGTATGGCCTTCCCCTGTCCCGTTGCAGACTCCTTAGACCCCATGGACCATTTTTTGTCCTTTGATGTTTCCTTGACCATCCCTAAAAACATGGGACAAATGATACACGCGACTTTTAAACCCATAATCACGTATATACGTGGGTTTGACCACTAAAACTGCGTACATCGGGATGTGTACAAAATCCAAATCCTTTTGGAGTTTTCCTTGACATGGATCCTACTCACTTGACTCCTAGCCTTCCATATTCCTTGAGATCGCTCAGATTTGACCTTTCATTACCTCTTTGAAAAGCTATATAAGGAACCCCCTGTACATTGAAGGCATGAGAGAGAACTAAGAGCAAAGAAACTATAGTCCATTGTTGCTGGAACTTATGCTTGAGTCTGCATCCCTTTGTCCCTTGGAGCACTTTTGTGTTCTTCCCAAGCTTTATTTTTTCTTGTGAGCTTGCTATCTAGTGATGGAGGATTGAAGTGGTGGAGGCCAAAGTGGGGGATTCAGTTTCTCCAGTTCGCAGACGTGCCGACAGAGGTTGCATCTTGTAATCTCTAATTTATATTAATAGAAATATCTTTTCCTGTCCAATAATGTGTGTTTGAATGAATGTTTTATCCATTGGATTATGTCAAATGCTTATACATTATTGATTATATATGCTAGAATAGCTCTAACACCGTGATATATAGAATGCTTGTATTGTCTACTTGTTGTTGAGGAAGTAATATATCAATTCAAGCTGAAGTTGGAAAGCTCAACAGGGATCTACGTCAACCGTCCATAATAAGGTACGAGGTCTGATCCTTTAGTGTTCAACATTTAATTTCTATTGCATATTGGAAGGGATTGATTTCTAGAGTCAAGTTGTCTATTGTGGTACCCCAAGCCATAGGAATTTCTCTCTATAACAGAATTGGCGACTCCACTGGGGAGTTCCTAGTAGTTGTCCTTTGGGGGTTGTTTTCTCGGCATTCAATGAATTTGAATTGTTCTTTCTCTCTTATTTATGTATCGGGTCTGGGGGCATGTATGCCTGGTAGTGTCTGATTGGTGTGAAGTTTGTCTCAGCCTGTCTGTTGGCCTTGATTTTATGCACCTTTCTTCCTGTACGCGAGTTTTTAACTCACAGTCACGTATACACGCGAGTTTACTGTGAATAGTCGCGTATGCCTTTGTTTTGGCCTTTTTGTGGAATTTAAATGGTTTCTGGGTGAATTTTGATATTTGTTGAGTCTCCTTTGGCACTGCCTGAGTCTGTTTATACCTCTGTTTCTGACCAGAAACGTTTTTTTTAAGGCTAAATTTTTCTTTTTAAGAAGGTTCTTGTCATGGAATTCTTGATTTTTTGTTTGAGATTAGTGCATTAGAGTTATTTTACCTTAGTGCTTTGCTTGAGTGTTGTTTATGTGTGCTTGCAGAGTCTAGGGGTTGTGGAATCATTCTTTTTCTTTTTGCATCTCATTTTATTTCAAAAAATCCAAAAACATTTGCTTATCATCATGCATTGAATTTTGCATCTTGCATTGTACTTGCACTAGCTTTGCTTTGGAGTATTAGTTAGGACTTCATATAGGAAAGCTTGCATTCATCATTTGAAGAAAAATTGTGCATTTCATGTAGTAGCATACCCTGTTTTCATGGACACAATGCATTTGCATTGATTGTTAGGTGTGTATTTTACTTCATGTTGTGTCATAACACCATTAGTTGCACGACCATGTCCCATTTTTTAGTAATAAAGCCAACTAAAATCAACGCTAAATTAAAATGAACTACATTCTTTTCGTTTATAGGGTGCACCAACAAGCTTAAGTTTTAGGATCTTGGAATAATTCATTGTAAGTCAATTCTCCAAGATCACTAAACAACAATATGTATGTGTTTGTCCAGGTGAGTGTGTGAAATCCTTGGTATAACCAGTGTTTCTCAGGATCCTCCTCTCAAAAGGGAGTTAAGCATGAGGCAATGTGAGCAGTTATTCATTGGGATGACCCCTAGTCATAACTGAGTAGCACCGAAGATATTTCCAGGATTGTACTCATATCTGGGGATTCTTTCGAGAGTTTCAGGCTTTGCTACCCTGCCCATACGGTCAATCCCACCTGCAACTGTCCGCCTGAGCATTGAGTATATTGAGGTGACCTTAGTGGCCTTACCTAGGATATCGAGGGGGTACTTTGTAGGGGTTATTCTACGGGTGTCCTGACCAGGTTGGGGTCGAACAGCACAGTCATTTTACGCGTTGAAGCTGAGGGCCACAATAATTGGTTACATACCTCCGCTTGTTGTGTATGGGAGTCTCAAGCCTCTCATAGGTGAGACATACCTGCTTCATTCAGGAGCTCACTTATCCAGCCCTTGTTTTCTTGTATTTGGATTTAGATTTTATTAGTGATTGCTCTGTGCATGATAGTTGGCCTAAGGTTTAGGTAAATAGAGAGTCTTTTTTACTTTTTGAGTCATTGTGGATTTGGGTGCGGCTCCTCGCCGTTCTCGTCATTTAGTAGGACTTTCACCTTCTACTTCTCCTCCTCCTTTGGGAGAGAGACCTAGATGGTCCAGGCGGACTATTTCGCATATTGATTCACACACCATGGGAGACCATTTAGAAGGTATTCCTGAACCACCTTCTCCCATTCGTGGAGATGATGGGGAGTTTACTCCTACTTACGATCCTTCACTCGACTTGGCTGAGTTAGGTCCTATGATTTATGAGATATGAACCATGCACGATAGACCTACTCACTCTAGGGTTGATTCCCCATTGACACGTTACCGGTATGGAATGCCGGAGGATGCCGAGACTCATTTTGAACCCACCAGCACTAGCTATGGTAGTTATGGTATGTCTGGTTTTCCTACACATGATTTGGCATTTCATGTTGAATCCGACTTCGAGCCTAACACTATGCCTGGGGTCACTCTCATTCCTTACCATGCGAAGAGGTGTGGGAGCACTAGTCACATTTCACCTTCCATCCCAGTGGTGGAAGTTACGTCACATATTCCTCCTAGGTCTAGAATTTGTAATCCTATTAGGATACCAGATCCGAGACGAGTGATAATAGGGAATAGTACATACTTGATTACTCAGATCCCTTCATCCTCTATCCCTAGTTCTTCAAATGTGCACCCTCCACCTTATTCACGTGGTCCTTCGATTCGGAAAATGGCTACGAGTCAAGTCCATACTACGGTTACTAGACCAATTGTCTCTCAAGTTTACATACTGCCCGTTGCTTCGGGAGGTTATGTTCATGCTTCTAGGGGTCATGTTACTACTTCTAGGGTGTATATCCCTACTTCTGGTATGTATATTCCTACGTCTGGAGTGTATCTTCCTACGTACGGAGTGTCTCATGGGGTGTTGCATGTGATGACCTATGGACCCTGTTACGAGAGGCAGTATGGACAGGGTTCTTCACCTTATGGAGGTGGGTATCAACAACCTGCTTACTCTCCTAATTATGGCTTTGTAGCTCCTACTAGTCAAGGTCCACCACATTATGGTGCTTCCACGCCACCCTATACGGGTCATACGGGAGGAGGGAACTATGGCCAAGGCCATGGTGGTAATCAAACCTATATGAATCAGGGAGCGGTCCATCGACCTCATCATCCTAGGCTCCCTTTCCTCGTGATGCTCAATCTTCCTAAATTATCGAGATTGACGAATGATCCTGTATCTCATGACCCAACTTGGCCGGTTGTCCCTACCAAACTTCCTTCAGACATACCTAAGTTCGAGGGAAAACTGGGAGAGGATCCGAGTGAACACGTTACTAAATTTCACCTATGGTGCTCTTTGAATTCTTTACATCAGGACTCAGTCCATTTGAGACTATTTCAACGCGCCCTTATAGGGCCTGCCGTGAAATAGTATATAGAGCTACCTAGGGGAGCTTTCGCTTTGTTCAATGACCTTGCGATGACTTTTCTTAATCAATTCCAGCTACCAGTGCATTATGACATTGGTACTGAACTCTTGTCGACATTTCATCAAGATAAAGCCACACATATCTCTGATCATATTCAAGAGTGGCGTAGACGGAAGAGGTTAATTAAAGCCTTTATACTGCTGGAGTTCCTCCTCAAGTGGTTCCTCAAGTCATTATTGTCGTATATAGCAAAGGATGTTTCTACATCCGGAGTGTAGAATGAGGAACAAGCAATTTTTAGGGCGCAGGAACTGGACTTGATCTATGCTCAGTCCGGTTTGTTATATGAGATTATTCCCAATGCTCTGCATTCCAGTTTCGACACTAAAGTCAAACCTGGACCACATGCCGACGGAATTGCGGGTTATGCAAGTGCGAAACCTATGGATTCTGTTGCAAAACAAGTTAGTCAATTGTCAATCAACCAATCTGCTTCGGTACAAGCTACGGATTCATCTCAACCCGCCTAAATGGCGAATGTACTTTCTATGCAATCGTCAGACCAGAAGGGTAACCAACCGCCCGGACTTAATAGAAAAAAGGGTAAAAATAATCATAAGGGTGGGAATAAGAATGAGAATGCTAATAGTAATGACAATAATGGCCATAATGCTGGGGGGGACAAGGAAGATAAACGTAAGGTTAAGTTCCCTTGCAAGTTATGTAAGGACGATCGCCTCACTTACTTGTGCCCTCGTATTAAGGAAGCTTCGAGATTCTTGGCACAGGGCCCAGCTGTGCTAACTAATCCTTTACCACACAATCAAAATATGAACTCGAATTTCCATGAACAGTCTGGTAGTGATCAAGATCCACCGGAGACTAGTGGTCATGGTTGCATTAACATGGTTCGTGCTGCGAAAGTTGTGACCCGTGCGAAAGATTATGGTTCATCACAACCCAGCCCACGCAAAGAGCCTGATCCACTAGGGTCCCCTTTGCGTATTGAGAAACCTATGGATAAACTGAAGACTGTAACTCGCATTCCTAAGGGAGTCCTTAAGCATTCAAGGCATAATCCAAATTCCTGAGCCACCCAAAACTATTCACTTGTCGAGGATTTGGGCCACACTCCTTGTGCAATGTCTGCATTGAAAGTGCTTCAAAGTTGTCCTTCGCAAAGGAAGGTGTTGCTTTCCGCCCTTGGTGTGAACGATGATGATTCTTCCTCCGTGATCAAATTTGAAACCGCAGGACTTCATCCTCGCTTTCCCTACTATGTGTCTCTTTTGATTCATGTAGAATGTCTTAATATGATCGTCAAGCATACTGTGATTGATGAGGGCGCTGCTGCTTCTGTGATGTCTTTATCCTGCTGGAAGGGTCAGGGTTCCCCTAAGCTGTCTAAATTAGTGACCATGTTAACTACATTCAATGGGAGATATTTTAGGCCCCATGGCATCCTTCCTTCCCTTAAAGTCCATTTGAGAGGGAAGATCGTTGCGATAGAGGTCGAGGTGGTTGATGCGCCCCTTGACTACAATCTCTTGCTGGGTAGGAACTAGATGTACAGTATGCAAGCATTTGCTTCTTACCTATTTTGCGTTGTATGCTTTCCACATAACGGGAAGATCGTAACGATTGATCAAATGACATTCAAGAATCCGTCTGTTACTGCAAAGTTTAGGAGCTTCGATCCCAATCGTCGAACATTCTTAGCTGGGAACTGGGAGTGTGGGTGTAGGCATGTATCCATCCCTCATGGGAAGCTTTAGTTGTCCTACACCGATCCTCATGATAGGATCTAGTTTCGATGAGGCTTCAAAATCTATGAGATTGGTGTCTTTTCGCACAATTCATATGGAAGATCCTTGGATCCTTCCTACACCAATTACTTTGAGTGAGCCCATCATGACGAACATGTCGTTGCCTGTAGCTATGATAGCTTATCAAGCTAATCTCAAGTGTGTTGCAGAGCCGATTCCTTCCTATTCATGGATGGAGGAGGAGGAGCCTTATGTGCTGTCAGCATGGGCAGTACAGTCTTCTCACGCACACAACTGCCTTGATATGGTTTTCCCTTTAGATGAAGCAAATATCGAGGCAATGTCAGGAGTTGAACCACCATGGGAGGAACTTCATCATAGATCGTACTTTCTTCCAGAGCTTGACTGCTTGGAGCGTGAGGATTTTTGGGTGGTTCTTAGTCAGAGAGTTGGTAGTCCTATGGTTCCATTAAGCTCTCCTGGTCTGATGGCTGATGGAAACATGGTGAACATATCTTCAACGATTCCTATCAACATCTCTCGCAATCCTGGCATGATAGAGAATGTCTATATTGGGGTGGAATGCTCCCATGTTGAGATTCTTGAATACACCGAGATGTTTAAGGAATTCCGTGATATTTTTTCTTGGTTTTACGATGAGATGCTAGGTATTGACCCTCATATTGTCGAGCATGAGATTAAGACTTACCCCAACGCTAAGCCTGTTCGACAACGTTTACATGCGGTGAATCCTAGGAAAGCACCCAGCGATTAAGGCAGAGATAGAGAAGCTGTTGAAAGTCGGTTTCATCTATCCCATTCCCTTGACGGAGTGGGTTTCAAACCCCATTCTGGTGGATAAGAAATAGGGAGCGATCCGCATATGTACCGATTTTCATGATTTGAATCATGCATGTCCTAAAGATAACTTCCCCACACCGTTTATAGATCAGATTTTGGATGAGTGTGCAGGTAGCAAGGTGTTCTCCTTTATGGATGGATTTTCCAGATATAATCAGATACAGATTAAACCTGAGGACCAGCACAAGACTACCTTTATTTGTCCTTGGGGAATGTTTGCATATCGAAAAATGCCTTTTGGCCTTAAAAACACCGGAGCTACATTTCAGCGGGCGATGACCTTGATCTTCCACGATCTCAAGTCAATTATCGAAGTATTTTTGGATGACCTCGCTGCTCATTCTCGTATGAGAATGCATCATCCCTATCACTTGAGATTGGTATTCGAAATATGATAGCACTATTCGGTCAGATTAAATCCCCATAAGTGCATATTTTGTGTGAAGTTAGGTCATTTGTTAGGATTCATCGTTTCTAAAGAGGGTATAAGAGTCAACCCTTTGAAGGTTGAGGCAATAGTTCAGTTGTCTCCCTCGAAAATATTCGTCATATTCAGTGTTTGCAAGGCATGGCAAACTTCTTACGAAGATTTTGTTGTCAACTTTGCCAATTTGACTAGAGGCTTCATGCGTCCCTTGAAGAAGGACACCCCCTTTTATTGGGATGAGTGAGCCCAGGAGTCCTTCAATGCACTCAAGCGAGCCCTAGCATCGGCCCCGGTGATTAGTCCCCCGGACTATAGCCATGATTTTCTATTATATGTGGCCGCGTCATTAGAGACGACTGGTATGGTTTTGGTTCAAGAGGATGAGGAGCTCCAAGAGCATGTCATATATTATCTGAGCCAGAACCTGATTGATGTAGAGATTCATTATTCTCATGTCGAGAAGCTTGCTTTAGCTACTGTACATGTGGTTCAGCGGTTGAGACATTATATTCTCCTTCGCCAGACCTTGGTTGTGGCCCATGTCAATCCATTTCAATTCATCCTCACTCGAAGGATGATTGGGGGAAAATATAATAAATGGATTGTCATTCTGCAAGAATTCGATCTTGAGTTTGTTTCAGCAAAATTGAAGAAGTCTTTAATTTTTGCAGAGCTTATATTGGATTTCCCAAGGGAGGCCAAGGGGTTGGTTTGTGAAGATATGTTTGTCGATGAACACATATTCTTAATCTCAATGTTAGACCCATGGTATGGGGATATCATAATATATTTACAGACACTGAAGACCCCTACTCACCTCTCATGAGATGAACAACGACGATTACGTCACGTCTCTAAGAACTACCTCGTAGTGGATAACACTTTGTACCGCCGTGGGGTAGATTCCATTTTATGATGTTTTTTAACTCATGATGAGGCTAAGGTAGTGCTGAATGATTGCCACGGAGGGGCGTGTGGCGGTCATTTATCTTGGGCTTTCTACAGCTCAAAAGATTTTAAGAGCGGGTTATTTATGGCCGTCGATCTTTAATAATTGTGTTGATGTGGTCAAGAGGTGCCACCCTTGCCAGGTTTTCACATGTAATATGCACTCAAAGCCTACCCCGTTACATCCCATTATCACCGCCGGTCCCTTCACTAAGTGGGGACTCGATTTTGTGGATTGCAACCCAGCTTCGGCTGGGGGGCACCATCATATTATAGTGGTTGTTGATTACATCATGAAATGGGATGAGGCTATGCCTACAGTAAAATCCAATAGTGAGACAGCCGCCCACTTTGTATTCAACCAAATCATTACTCGGTTCGGGATTTCGAAAGAGCTTGTCACTAACCATGGATCGCACTTTCAGAACCGTATGATGGAGGAGTTGGCATCAAAGTTAGGGTATAATCAATAGCATTCCTCTTCTTATTACCCTCAAGTGAATGTATAGGTAGAGGCAGTGAATAAACCACTCAAATCCATTCTCCAACGAACCATTGCACAAAGCAAGAAAAATTGGCACATCATGTTATATCCTGCTTTGTGGGCATATCGAACCGTTGTAACAACTGCCACTGGTTTTTCTCCATATCAACTTGTACATGGAGTGGATTCAATATTGCCGATTGAATGTGAGATTCCTTCTTTGAAGCTAGCTATAGAACTCTTACCAGAAACTTCACCATTGGAGGAGAGTTTGGTTCACCTTGAGCAACTTGATGAGCAGCGTCAGGATGCCCTGGTGGCTTTAGAAGTTAATAAACAACGCGTAAAGGCCCAATACAATAAGTCTGTCCATCCAAGGGCGTTTAGTGAAGGAGACTTGGTCCTTTTGTGGGATCAACCGAAAGAACCCTTGGGGGTAGGGAAATTTAATCCTATGTGACATGGTCCTTACATGGTCAAGCGTGTGTTAGAGAAGGGTACATATGAGTTAGTGGATTACGAAGGTACGGTCTTGGCGGAGCCTAGAAATGGGCTCTACCTTTAGAAATACTATGCATGATCTTCAGCCAAGGCTACTTATTGTATATTATTGTACAGTTTTGCATAGTTAGGTCCTTTTCTTATCGTGATCGGGTTTGTATTAGTTTCTATTTATTTTGGTAGATGTCAATGGAATCTTCCACCTACATAGGATTTGCGGATGGTGCAAGCTGTCACACTCAACACTCAGCCTCTACTGTTTGGGTGATTTATACTCCTATGGGTCAGGTACTGTCTTCAGGAGGCGTATGTCTACGACCATCTTCCAACAATGTTGTTGAATATAGTGTCGTTATCGAGCTTCTACGGGATTCCATTTCACATGGTATTCTCTCTCTTGAGGTACGTCTTGATTCAAATTTAGTAGTGTCACAGCTCAATGGTTTGTACCATGTTAGAGATCTGATATTATTGAGAATATTCTTACGTGTGAGATTGTTAGAACAGCAATTTGACAATATAACATATATACACATTCCAATAAATAATAATCAAGTTCCTGACTCATATGCTAACTACGTGTTAGATTGGAATTTGTTTCATTCACAATAAATTTATCACAAGCACAATTTTTACACATGTAAATAAATAAACCGATCACCATAAAAAAAATTATATACATCCAAAATGTGATAATACATAGTGTCATAATACAAAATTGGGGCTTTCGAGCCACCAGCATATAATACATGGTAGTACAAAATGTATACACTCCCAGGTGTCTAATCCTGTGGAGGAGGAGGAGGGTTGTGATTATGGAAGGTCACTACAGCTCTAGCTAGCCGTCGGAATAATCGCACCCATGTGCGTGGTACACCCACCACCTGCCACTGCATAGCCTCAGGTAAGTCCTCGACTTGCGCCATGGGAACTCTATGTGTCAGTCTCACAAAATTGGTATGAATGCTCTGGAGCGTCCGCTCCACATCACACCCGTGATCTCATCTCCTCTTCCCCTACGTCTATGATGTGGGAAGCCTTCTGGCCGCCATGGTCCCACATCTGCACACAAATGGTAGATGTCACTATGTATTGTCACACAAAAATATGTCTTTTTGATTCCATATAATCAAGAAAACACAAAAAAATTAAATAACTCAAAAATTTTAAAAGAGAGGGTCAAGATTCGTTACCTATATCACCATATGCCGATCCTGGTGGTAGCGGCATGTCTGGGTCCCCCTGGAAATCTATCCCTGCATAGGGGTAGTCATCAATGGCAACTATCTGTCATCACCACCATGGAAAGAATTCAGCTGGATATGGGTTGGCCACCCTACCACCCCCCAGTCTGCGCATAGCATCTTCCCAACGTTGTTGGGCCGGATCTTGAACCCCGTGGAGAGGAACATCCACTCTGGGGCTCAATCCTAGAACATGCTTGAAGAAAAACATGCTCAAAATACTGCTGAACCCGAAGTTCCGCACTCTACCTACCTTACACTCACTGAGCTGATGTTTCATGTTGCTCAGTAATGTAATGCTCCAGTCATAAATGGTGGGTTTCATACTCTCCACTGCATATAACATCATAGGCCGCGAGGCCTGGTGGAGTGATGCCAAGCCTACTATCCTACCCAGTGTCAAAAGTATGGCCTTTAGGCCCAGCACCTATATAGAGTTGGTAGGGACCTGACTCCCCACCTTCTCTATATCTAGATAGCAGTACACTACAATGTACTCGTCGATAGTCAGGCCACCTCCTGGCCCACCACGGGAACGAAGGTTCACCACTTCCCCTTGTCTAGATAGCCCTGTAATGAAATATATGTCCTCCACCTCTATGGTGAGGGACATCCCGTCTATCTAGAAGGACTCCAAGTCTAGATCCCAGTAATCCACCAACATCTGTAATAGTCTTGGTTTGGCCCTCAAACCACCAAGACACCAAAACTTGTAGAGTCTGCATGCACATAGAGCCTGTTGAGACATTAGATCGGCCCTCACTGCTTCCTCTACTTCACCATATTCATGCTCTCTCCACTCTAGGACCATCTTGCATAAGAAATTGCAAATTTGTCCATTAGATTATTGAAAAAACCTTATGTGCGGCCTCATATGCGACTGTTTTCAAAACAACCATGTATGTACATGGGTTTGAGGGTATTTTCCGCGTATATCCAGCCCTATACATGGAAAAAACCTCGATTTCTGCATGGGCCACATCGCTCATTTTGGTATGGACTAGAAAGCTTAATTGACCATGGAATTTCATAAAAATTGCATCAAAATGAAAGAGAAGAGCATGGGTAAATACCTGGAAGAAAGGTTAGTGGATTCCGCCGGCTGGATCTCCTGGAATTCACTGTTGAAAATCAGAGCTCAAATGGGTAAAAGTTTCAAATGTTTTATAATATTTTGAATTGTTTACTATTTATAGAAATTTTTCAAATATTTGAAAATTTTTACCCCCTTTCCTATAGTTTTGACATTTTCTAGCCA
The DNA here is from genome assembly GCA_001517045.1 of Pseudotsuga menziesii. Taxonomy (NCBI): domain Eukaryota; kingdom Viridiplantae; phylum Streptophyta; class Pinopsida; order Pinales; family Pinaceae; genus Pseudotsuga; species Pseudotsuga menziesii. The sequence goes on from LPNX010347872.1 coordinate 697,124, forward strand.
TTTTGGACCGTTTTTGACATAATTCATGTTGTAGAGGACCTTTTTCAGTGTCGTTTCAGCCATTGGATTGACCCGTTCGTGCCAATCTCAGGTATCATGTCTAAACTGGCATATAGGTTAGGTTTCATCACCATTTTCATTTTGCATGACCTTATGACCATATCATCATGACCTTAGGTACGAACCCACTCTGTTATGTAACCTTCTTGATGTTTTAGAAGTGGCATGATTCGAGTGGTAGAGCTTCACCTTACATGGGTACGCTATTTAGCACCTTATTTGCATTTGGTGCCCATGCCGATGTTTTCTCTTTTAGGGTGTGGGAGTCCATTGTATAGTACTGCCATGACACTTCGCAAGAGCCTCATACTCCTCTTGATCTTTTGTTGGCTTATTTCCCTCAGGACTCCCTCATGTCAAGTTGTGAATGCATTATCATGAGATTTTCCTACCTTATTGAGCTTTATTCCAACTCCCCTGACATTGTGTTTCATCCATATAGCCTGAGCTTGTCTCATGTCTAGCCATGCAAAGCCATTTTTTATATTATTCGCAGCTTGTTTCCCTTTTTACCGGGAGGGGACTTTCCCCCGAGTGTCGATATCCTACACATGTATCCTTGCATTGAGCATATGTATGTTCCACTACTTGGAACTAGTTTGTTTTCCCTTATGACACTCGTCTCCTCCTATTCTGTAACTATAAATCCATTCTATTCTTTTTCAAGCTTTTTAAATAATTGAAAAAATCCAAAAAAATCGAAAAACCAAAAAGTTGGACAAGGAAAGATGTTATCTTTCGAAGCTGTCAAGTCGTGTCACCTTTGAACAGAGCACTGTATATCACATCCATTGATTGGGTTATAGTTTGACTTTAGGAGTTGTACTCGTTTATCTGAGTTTATCTCCACCAACTACTTAAGCTTCCAGTCCCTATGGAGCCTCTGTTAATGCCTCTTGTGTCGCAGAGATGTCCCAGTTTGTATATCGAGTCTATGTTGCCTTTATTCAGTCACCATACACCGTTATGCTCTTGTTCGAAGGAAGTTGAAGCTTGAGTCGGCCATTCCTCAGTTCTCTTGACTTTGCATGTCGGCCATTCCTCAGTTCTCTTGACTTTACATGTCGGCCATTCCTGATATAGTTACTGGTTCGTGCACCTTATGATCAATTCCTTCCACATTATACAGTTTTGTTGAGTACCTCATGTTGGATGATGGGGGATGCCTTAATGCCCTCCTTCCAGCGGATTTCATCCCATCGACTTCAGATCATTTATTCTAGGATTGGAATCTAGAGTCATTTGGAGTGCCTTGAGACTTGCAGTCATCAGTGGCAGGTCCTCTCATCATCGACAGTCTTTGGGAATACATCAATGTCCCCTGATCAATGGATACTCTCAAGTGTTTGACCTCAACACATTTATTCACACTTGTTAGTTTGCACTCTAGTACCTTGATTCCCATTTTCATTATCGATGGGTGATCTCGTGTCTATTAACGGTCTACATTAATGACCGGTAATCAGATGATGCACTACTATGTTCGACCTCGACACCTCTATTCACATATTAAGACATGTACTCGTAGCGGTTTGTGTAAAAGACTTTCCAGATTGGTGGCATCTCTTATATGCTACCTCCTTGATTGTGCCAGTGTTCATGAGATTTCAGCTCTCGTGACTTGATTCCAATATATGTCAGATATTTCCAGCCACTATGGAGATTTTGATTTGTTATATATCTTCAGCCATTATGGAGATCTTGGTCCTTTGTATATCTTCATCATGGAGATTTTGATCTATGTATATTGTACGTGGCAATGACCACTTATGTGATATCTTGTATCATGCCTATTCATGGCCATTGTACTCTTATGTATCCGGAACTACTATATGGATTTGCAGTTATGTGCAGAGTTGTATTATTGTACTATGCTGATTGAGTGGTTGGTCTTCCATTTGGGATCCTTCATCACTCCACTTCTGGGATGGACTTATAATGTATTTCGGCCATCGTATGACCCCTCTGACCTCACACATTAGGGGGCATCTGCTATAGCTTATTTCACCACTCCAGGTTCCCCTGTCCCGCTGCAGACTCCTTAGACCCCATGGACCATTTTTTGTCCTTTGATGTTTCCTTGACCATCCCTAAAAACATGGGAAAAATGATACATGCGACTTTTAAACCCATAATCGTGTATATACGTAGGTTTGACCACTAAAACCGCATACATCAGGATGTGTACAAAATCCAAATCCTTTTGGAGTTTTCCTTGACATGGATCCGACTCACTTAACTCCTAGCCTTCCATATTCCTTGACATCGCTCAGATTCAACCTTTCATTACCTCTTTGAAAATCTCTATAAGGAACCCCTTGGTACATTGAAGGCATGAGAGAGAACTAAGAGCAAAGAAACTATAGTCCATTGTTTCCGGAACATATGCTTGAGTCTGCATCCCTTTGTCCCTTGGAGCACTTTTATGTTCTTCCCAAGCTTTCCTTTTGCTTGTGAGCTTGTTATCTATTGATGGAGGATTGAAGTGGTGGAGGCCCAAGTGGGAGATTCAGTTTCTCCGGTTCGCAGACGTGCCGACAGAGGTTGTATCTTGTAATCTCTGACTTATATTAATAGAAATATATTTTCCTGTCCAATAATGTGTGTTTGAATGAATGTTTTATCCATTGGATTAAGTCAAATGCTTATACATTATTGATCATATATGCTAGAATAGCTCTAACACCATGATATATAGAATGCTTGTATTGTCTACTTGTTGGTGAGGAAGTAATATATCAATTCAAGCTGAAGTTGGAAAGCTCAACGAGGATCTACATCAACCGTCTGGAATAAGGTACGAGGTCTGATCCTTTAGTGTTAGACATTTTATTTCTATTGCATATTGGAAGGGATTGATTTCTGGAGTCAAGCTGTCTGTTGTGGTACCCCAAGCCATAGGAATTTCTCTCCGTAACAACCATACATATACACAAGAAAAGATTGGACATAAAGAAGGTCATTCTTTATCTTTCAATAATTTTTATTTTAACGTTTGAGGATTTTAATATATTTCAAAAGATAAAAATAAAAAATGCATACCTGCTATGTCGATCAAGGTGATTCAATTGTTTTTTCAACCAAACCAAGAGAATGAGTCAAAGAGCTCCCTAGAAATTATTGAACCAAGCATGGATTTGGGGGCCTTGGATATTATTGAACCAAGCAAGTATTTGCGAGAATAACATGGTATCTCTAGTGTTGTTGGTCACCAATCAAATGTTAGCCAGTCATTCACAGGTTGGAGAAAATTATTATTTCCTATCATTTTGGTAAAACAAATGTATTATGGAATATATGACACATTTTCTTGTGTACAACTTCTCATATAAAAATGTTATTGATATTTGAAATGGAAGGTTTTTTATTTTATTAGAAAGTCTCCCAAAAATGAAAAAGGGTGAATGAAAATCTTAATGAAGGCTATGAATTTAAGTTCAAGGGAAAATTATATAAATCACAACCAAATGCGATGCATTTTTCATAAGTATGTCTTTCAAAAATAAATATTGGAATTTAGTCATCTAAATGTGGATTCAATGAAGGGAAACGTTGTTTATGAAATTATTAGGAAAAAGAAAAAACAATTTAGGGTCTCGATTTTTTTTGGTTTGGAGAGATATGTACCATAGATAATAAAGGAAAGATTCACAAAAACATGGATAAAGTGTGCGAAGAGCTCACAGTGAGATCTTCAAAAAGTAATACATCAATGTTTGTTTTGGAGGGTGATGATGTGCAAGTACATCCATCTGAAAACTGTATTTTGGATAATCCCTACAATCTATCTTCCACTAAGGAAGAGAGTGGTATGATATGAGGAATATGGCAGGATTTAAGTAAAATATACCATTCAATTGATATCAGAACCATCATTACCTTGTTCAAGAGTGAGAAACATTAAATGTAATCTATGGATATTTTAAATAATAAATTATTTTTTTAGCTTAGTGGGTGATGTTTGTATTTCTTCTTAATCTAATATCTGCATTTACAGCTTATTTTAAATTGCATGTTTGTGACCAACAACTTTCTTAAATTGATGAACAATATATTATTGTTCTAGTTAAATATCTAGTTAAGTTTTTTGTATGCAGTATAAATATCAACACAAAAGAAATTATTGATATTAGGAGTAGAGAGATTTCTCTTTATAGTTCATATGTTTTCAAAAGAGAATAATATTTCAAACAACCTCATTTGGTCCATAATTGTCACTGTTGTTATGTGTGGATGTTCACTCAAGATATTATCAATGTTGCAAGACAACAATTTAACATTGTTATGTGGTTTTCTTCATTGAACGCATGGAAATTAAAAATAAAAAACTAGAATGGTTGAAGAATTAGTACTTTGTATTTATATGGGGTCGGGAGCAATCTAAACATACTATTTATAGTTCCTCAATGTATGCATATATCATAATTGGTGAAGTAATGCATTGATACAAAAGTCATTGAAGGATGTATTTATCCAATATGGAGATATATATATATATATAATATATACTTTTTTAATAAATGAAGGAAAATATCATTCAGAAGATAATATTAAGCATAATTGCTTTAAAATTCCATCAAGTTGGACATTTGATGGTTCGCAAGAAAGAGAAATAAGTATAAAAGCGATGTTGTGCTCTCTGTTGAATCATCTATGGCCTCATTTGAACATGGGGCATTGGTTAAAGACATTCAACTTCAAATGACATTAGAGGGACAACAATTGCTTTAGTGAGAGAACAACTAATGGTTCTTTTGAATAGATTATGTATGTTTTGACAACTTTGACAATGTAAAAACAATTTTGTATTTTTTGTCATCCCTCATATTTTTATTGTTTATTCACAAATGGGCGTATCTTGTATGTGAAGATGTGTTTAAAAAGTTGAATAACATACAAATATACATATTAATCTTGTTATGTACAAATAGAAACATTGAAATGTATAATACAAATTTTGACTGGGTTGTATGTTGTATTTTTTTTATTTGCAAATAGAGGATTAGTAGGTAAATGATTGATCATATTTTATTTCAATCAATTTTGTTACATGCAATACAGAACTTAAGATTGCCAAGATAACCAGACATTGAAACAAGAACAAATAATTATTTTAAATGTCTAGGATTGAGAGAATTATTTCAAAAGTGCTTTGGTATATTTGAAGTTAGTATATGGACATCCACACAACAACAAAAAAGTGGATGATTTTTTCCCATTATTATTCCAAGAACAATATTGAAAAGGGATCAATTTAGAGTATATTAACAAAATATGGTTGTTGTATGATACAAACGGGATTATGATGGTGTTGGGAATCCTTATGTATATCTCAAACCTTTAAATAAAGTTTGGTAGATTTTGATCGATGTTTATTATGCTATAAATACAGTGATCGTAGATGACTCGAAAAAAAAACATGTTTGTAACGAGGAAGGGAACTATATTAAAACAGAAAGTTATACGTGTCATGATGTCAATGACACATTCTTGTTAGATCAATTATGGCCTTACATGTTGCACCTAAATGGTGTTGGTGATGTAAGGCCTATTGTAAAAAGTATGGAACTAGTTTATTAAATAATATTATTAAATTTTGTTTGTCACAAATAAAGTCTTTGGATTTCGGTATATTCAATTGTGTGATTACAGTACTTGTAAGATGTCGAATTTGGTTTTCAAAAGTATAAAATTAGAACTTGAAAGTGCCAAAAGTGGTTTCAATATCACAAATTTAAGTAATGAAAGTGTAAAAAAAAACCTTTCTAAAGTGAAAAAATAGGTTCTAAAAGTGCCATTATCATATTGGAAAAGTGTTAAATCTTGTTTCAATAGTGGAAAATCAATGGCAAAAGTAGACTTTTGGAACCTAAAATTGACACTTTTAGAACCAGATGTGAGTCAATAGAGGAAGATGATTTTTGGGTTGTTATAGAAACCAAGTTGTGATATATTTAGGTAGAGAAGAGGGCCATTCCCCTTATAACTATAGAATACTTCACTCAAAATCTATACCACCTAATATTTTAGACTCGAATGAATAGGTTGGATTGCATGAGGACATGTAATAATTATGGTATGTGGGAGATGATGAGCCCTAAAAGTTATCTCTTTATGTTGGATGTTTTGACCTTTTTAACTCTCTGTTTTCTCATATCTTGCTCTTTGTTTGATCCCTTTTTATGATTTAAAGTGGTCTTGAACATAAGGTACCTTTTAGTTGCATGCCTTGACATTTCATGAGTAATTCAAATAATGGATAGAGGATTATGTTATTTCTAACTACCTCTTGGAGTGCTATAGGTTTTGTTGTATATTTTATCACGTATAGGATTGCTATAGATTGTGACACCTACAGGATTTCTATATATTTCATCTTTGTTAGAAGCATTACAAATCTCAAAATTTATAGGGAGTTTTTCCAACGTTGTCTAATTGTGAGCTATGAAGGCGATGAACCAAAAGTGTCTTTTTATAGGCATGAATCCATTAGATATGTTGGAATCCTACTACCCATACATCCACCATCAAAAAACAAATCTCAATAATATAAATAATTATGTGGTTGTAACTAGAATCAAATGGATGTATTAATCGCTTGTTTTAAATAGTGATATGAATTAGTATTTGCTACGGAGAATATCTCCTATGGCTTGCGGTGGACCACAACATACATGATGACACCAGAAATAAACCCATTTCCAATCATGCTAAATATAAAATTGAAACTAACACTAAGGTACCGAGGGGGTGTATCTTATTCTAGATATTTGAAGTAGATCCTCGTTCAGCTTTCAATAAAAGTTGTATCTACACATTACATTTCCCTCAAGAAGGAAAAAATATACAAGCATGATATATGTAAATCGTTAGAATGTAACAAAGCACGATATATTCCAATACATAATCAAAGTAATAGCATCCATGGATAGAAAATATTTATAATTACACATGTAATGGATGAGAAATGGATATTAATAGATATTTCTATTAATATGAATAGAGATAAAGATGACAAACTCTATTGGCACCTCGTCAAAATCAAGAAAATGAGTCCCTCCACCTAGGCCTCCACCACTTAAATCCTCCATACAGAGGAAAGCTCACAAAGATCAAGGCAGGCTTGGGAAATAGCATTAATGGTTGCTTCAAGGACAAAGGGATGCAGACTCAAGTACATAAGAATGGGGCACAATACCACTATAGTATATTTTCTCTCCAATATCTCTCCTCTCTAATTCTTCATAGTATCTCAATATATAGCCCTTCAATAGGAGGTGAAGGGTTGAAGTGGAGTGTTTCTCAGCATATGGAAGGCCAATGGACAACTCCTTGGTTACTTAGTGGGGGGGGACTCCAAATATTTTGTGTTTTTCAGCACATTTCCCAACATACACGGGTAACAGTGGTGCAAGTTGTGTATACATGGGTTGTAAACTTGTGACCCATATATATATATATATATATATATGTCTTTTAAGGGGTTCCACTAGAGCATCGGGTTCATAGTGAACAAAAAGAGGTAAAAAGAGTCTGCATAGGGACAGGGATAGGCCATCAAAGCATGATGTATTAGGTATGGAAAATCATGTTATAACAATATTCTCACAATAGTTGTTTGTTGGAACAACTTGAGAAACGATTAAATTCTCAAGCATATTCCATCTTGCCTTCTAATTTAGATAATTTTGAATGTATAAAAGCATAGCCTCTTGCCATGGATCAAAGGCTAAAGATTGAGAAATGCATACTGTTGTTTTTCTAATTAAAATTAGTTAATTCAGGTTATGGTAATAATTTATGTGTGTTTTGAGTTAACCCAATAACTGTCATATCCTTCATCGACACTCTATCACCAGAGGAAGGTCCCACTCTCATGAACATAGGTATTGATCTTTAGTTTATAGTAATCATAGATCTTAAATTTGTTTAATAATTATTTGTTCTTGGAATTGTTATTCATTACTGCTTTTACTTTCAAGTTGATTATTTTTATTAACTGATATTCAGTGTTAACTATGAATTGTACTGTTAATCATGTTTGGTAAGGTTTCAACCCAATACACATTTTTTCATTAATTCGTCAAGTGCGAATGATAATTGAAGCTCTGATTCTTGGTTGATTTTATTTATTTTTAACAGGTTTATAGTTCATTTATTTCACTACAATGCATGCTAGGTAAACTAATATCATATATGAAATTGTAGCCAGCATAGATATTGCACGATAACTCATAAGAGAAAATTCAAACTTGGATGGATAATTTAATGTATAGTATTTTTAAATACTCATAAAAGAGTGATTAGATAGTTCGTCAACTGATTTGAAAGAAACAAAGGAAACATATTCCTTTGGATTTTGATTTATATGGAACTCTTCCCTCGACTCATAATTTGGAAACTTCGTTGCAAAAACATCATTTATTCCCCATGATTAAAAATATGAAATCCTTTAAGGAGATTCATTTCAAGAATCATATTGTAATATAGTTGGTGCAAATGCTTTTATTATTACTAATTTAGTAGCAACTACTCACCTATAGACTTTGTTCTTTGATTTATTTAAATATCAAGGAGTTGGACAACGTTGTTTGATAATAGTTCATCAGGGAAGGTGTAATTTTGCTTCTTTTATATTATATTTTAAGTGTACAAATAATACTGCAAATAATGAAGTAATTGTACAAGTTTTAAAAAAAACATTGACTTTAAAATAAATAAATATATTTTTGACAATTTAGAAATAATTATTAAGAAGATAAAAAAAACAAAATTCATTTTCATTTTCGTCATCTTAAAAAATACCAATGGGAAATCTGAAATCGATAGATAATTTGAGGCTTTTAATTTATCTACTATCCCCAATCTGGTAATGAAATAACATATTCATCAGTTTTTACTTCCTCAAGGTTAATCCCATTAGAATATTTTGAAGAAAGAATATTTTCTATTGAATTGGAGTATAAACCTTCCCTCCCTAATAGCATTACTAATCAGAGAGATACTTTGAGAATGATGAAAAACTCATAGATTTATGATAGATAGATAGACTTTTAAAGACAATGTACTAATTAATGACGAAGAACATGAAAAAGGATTGGAAAAGTATGAAAATGAGACTTGTAATGTTAAAACTAACATAATTCCAAAAGGAGTGGTTACTCTAGAGAAAGTGTTTGATATACAAAATAAGTTCAAAATATCGTCCAATGTCAAAACTTATAGTTAAAAGAAAGAAGACAAAGAAACAAAGTTCAACTACAAAATAGAGATAGAGAAGGGAGAATGTAGCTAAAAAAATTATAGGTATCTTTTGTTGTTAAGGAAAAAGTGGATATCAAGCCTTATGAAGGAGGAGTAGATGTTATCAAACTCAACTAGTGGCTACAGTAGATGGAGGTGTACTTTAGGGTACACAAATTCATTGGGAAACAAAGGACTACATGTGTCCCATTGAAACTTGAAGTCCATGTTTTAGCATGGTGGGAGAGTTATCCAGCAAGTGGAGCATTGGATAATGAGCCACATGTGACTAGTTGGGATGTGTCCAAGGATATAATTATGGTCCAATTCTACCCAATTAGGTATGAGAAACATTAACCGATTACATGGAACCAATTCAAGAAGAGGTAGGTACAATCAATACATGAGTTAACTATAGAGTTAAGGAAGAGATCTATTCATCTAGATGTTTCTCTCAAAATATCATGCATGTTACTTAAATATTTAGGAGCCTTGATAACCCAAATTCAGTGATAAATGATGTTTTTCAAGACTAAAATGGTTGACAAAGCAAGTGTTCAATTGCAATACCTTGAAAGAGACAAGCATAAGAACAATCGGTACAAACAAGTAACAAAAACCACAAGAGAGAAAAAAGAAGGGAAGAACAAGAACAACCGGAATGGAAATAATATTGTGGCATCAACACAAGAGGAAACCCCTTATGTCAAGAAATGTAAGGGGCATAATGAGGAAGACTATTGGAAATTGCACCTTGAGAAGTTCCCTAGGCATTTTCAAAAGAAAAAGAAGAAGAAGCCATTTCTTGTTGTAGATATCAAGGAAAAGGTGGAGAGTACCTCAAACCTAGAAGGGAAGGTAAGTTGCACTAATTTTTAGAAGGAAGTAGCACTGGTTGGTTGCAGTCACAAGGAGGAGAAGGAGAAAATATAGTTGTTTTGCATCAACATACACATGAAATAGAGTAAGGTGCATTGCTTGTTTGATCCAAGTTCTCAATCTAACTTGATCTCTAGATACCTAGGACTATCCATGGCCATACCCCTGGGTTGGGTGAGACAAGGAATGGTGTTGAGGGTAAACAAGCAATGCAAATTCAAGTTTGTTATTAACCAGAACTCCGTAGATGGAGTATTAGAAAATGTGGTTCTATTTGATGTTTGTAGGGTCATCTTGGGAATCACATACTTGTATGTGATCGATGTCATATTTCAAAGGATACAAAAACAACATATGATTGTTAAATATGGGGAAAATATGCCATAAATGCACACAAGGAAATAACTAACTTCCTCTGGTCAATGCTCATTAATCCAAGAGAATCATTGGTAGCACAAAGGAATTTGTCTCATTATTTTTTAGAGAGTAAAGCAATATGGAGAAGGTTGTGAGATGGAGCTAATGGAATTCTTGGAAGGATGTAGTGGAAAGTAGTACCAAAAACTATAATAGGAAATGAGGTGTTTTAAGAACCTTAGGGAACACCACCCAAGAAATAGGTCAAACACGAAATTCAGTTGTTTCCAAAATTGCTACTACCAAACATTGGGTTGTACAGGTATTCCATTATTGAAGTAGACAAATTGAAGCAGCAATTCCAAAATATGTTAGAGCAGGGAGTCATTAGTCCTAGTATGTCATCATGTGGTTCACCCATCATCATGGTGATAGAGAAGGATGGAAGCTATAGAAAGTACATTGACTACTATTCTCTAAACAAAATCACCATCAAGAACAAAAACAATTTTCCAAGGATTGACGACTTGTTGGAATAATTACAATAATAAAAAATATTCACCAAATTGGACCCCAAGTTAGGTTACCAACAAGTGTGGATTAAAGCAGAAGACATGTGGAATATAATGTTCAAAATGTTGCAAGGTTCATAGAAGCCATGAATACTTGTTTATCATGGTAGAAGAATTCAACAAGATGTGTGTGCTCATTCTATGCAAAAAAGATGATATATGGATGAGAGGTAGTTGAGTTAGTTTCTAGCCATGTTTGGGTACATTTTGGATTTCCCAACTCTATCATATTTGATTTAGATCATATTTTCTTGGGTAGGTTCTAAATAACACTATGGGAGAGCATGGATAGCAATTTGAGGTGTTCAATTAGATTTCATCTCCAGACCAACAAATAAACAAAGCTTATGAGCATACAATCGTGTAACGAGGTTTTTTCCCCTGCTACGTGCAAAAGCACCAGTCTTATGTCAATGGTACAGCAAGGTAGAGTTCGTGGAATAAAGTTACAGCAATAAACGAGATTAGTAAAACAAAATAAATAAAAATATATGGCTAAACTAAATAAATGAAAATACATGAAAGTTATACCTTCTTCTTTTGAAAATGGGCCACCGTGCCCCTCTCGGAAATGGTCCACCTCTCCACAGGTTGGTTCTTCAGATGGGTACAGAGAATATCTCAACGTACTAAGTGGGAATGGAAGGGCAATGAGATGTTGGCAAAATGGGGTGTGAATACTTTGAGAGAAAAAGGAGTCTCACAGTACTCACTAAATAAAATAATGGGAAAAAAGGTGTAAGAATATTTTGATAGAGGCCTTCACACTGTTTTTATAATATGTTTTTAGGTTTTTAACCTTTTCTCTCTTTTAGGGTTTTAAGCCCTTTTTAGGGTTTTTATCCCTTTTTGGGGTTTTTTGGCCCTTTTTTTAGGGTTTTAGCCCTTTTTGGGAGAGAATGAATGTAAACCATGGTAAATAATGATGTTTCGGACTAGAAATACAGTTGTGAAGGTAAAAAGTAAGGGAAATATTGTAGGAAAATGATGTATGTATGTGTCCTAGACCATGCAAAGCTAGGTGAGAAATTTTTTGTGTTATCATATTGCCCCCTAACATGTGAGGGCAGGAGCTCATCATATGGCAGACAGATATCATAGGATCATGGGAATAGTGGAGAGAATGGAGAGACCTATGGAGAAGCGGTGCTTCCTCGTTCAAACCATGGTGGATTTTGGTTTTTTATTAATGGTTCTCAACAATGAGTGAGATAGATATAATATGTGACATGTATATGGACGAGGCGGGAATACCCATGCTCGTAACAATGTCAATAGAATAAAAAATAGGATCGAGGCTCAAAAATATGGGAGTCAATAAATATATATACAACTGATGTTACATAATGTTGGCCTCAATGAGAGGTTGAATACAATGTTGATATGAAGAACCGATACATAGGAAAAATGGCATTCTCATGGAATGCAATATCCTCACAATTGATGCTTTGATGAATTTGGAAGTGTACATAACTGGAGGGATTCCATGACGGAGAGTCAGAATATCTGTGGTACAATATGCCACATCAATACTGGATATACATGGAAGCACTATACTGGGGGATTATGAACATTGTTTCCAACGCAACCCAAAAATCACGAGGGACATGAACATGTCTAGGTCCCATAGTAGACTCACCAATGTGCTAGAGTCAGGTGACGACTGGGGTCTTCTTATGAATAATAAACAGACCAATACCTTGTATGAATCTCAAAGGTGCAGTGATGTAGTTAAATTCCTGCACATGAGACACAACCACCCCAAGAGGCACTAATGGCTCCTCTCAAGTGGTCTAAGAAACTCATTAATAATGCGAATGAAACCAGGATACAAAGACCTCTGGGCCTATCCTCTGGAATAGATGTGTTTATGTCGATAGAGGGATACTTGCAACTAATCAAAGCAATAATGTTTCCTTGACGAGAAGCACAAGGGGGATAATCAAAGGTGTGGGACAATCTGGGGACTGGCACACTGAATGGGGGAATAGGGGAGGAGGATTTCAGGGGACTCAAACTTACTTTGCTCAGAGTATGACGACAAGGATGACCTAGAAGCAAATGAAACTGACTCATGGGATAGGGATCATAGTTGTAATACCGGGAAGATAACTGTGCATGAGAAATACTGAGGTAGGAAACTAGAACATGAATACTCAGGGGATCCGAGGAAGACTCATCGCATAATACTATAAAAAAAGGCAACTCAATGGGGGAAAGTTGTCGAACTGTAATATATAGGGTGGCGCTGAAATACACCATTATGACATAATCTCGTGTATCTTTAGCGAGCCCGAGAAATTAAATGCTCGATGGTGTTTTCATTTTCAGAGAGTTTGAAAATATGAAGAAGAGTCCAGTGTGGTCACTTTTTTGTATGTAGTCTCCTGAGTCCAAAAAGAGATAAAAGCGTGCACAGGAGAGCTCTCCCAACCTTTGGGGAAGGAAGAATTATTTACTGTTTGTAGTCCAATCAGGTTGGAAAAGGTTAAACCTATACTACTGGATGGTCATTCAAATACTTTACAAGCATGAATGAAACCAAGTTTCCTCAGCAATATTTTCTTGATGAGAAGGTTGGAAAAGAGCTTAAAGACAACCCATGATGAGATTTTTCATAAATATCGGTCACAATGCCCGAGAAAGTGTAAAAGGATGCAAAGGGAAACCTTCCTGGCCTGAGTGTGCCAAGGTGGTCCTTTTCTTATGATATTCTACATAGTCCTAAAAAGGAAGTAAACAAGGCTACATAGACACCCTTTCAAATACTTTAATGAGAGTGAAAGGAAGCAAGCATGCTTGACGATTTTTTCATTCTTTTAAGAGTCGAAAAAGAGCTTAACAGAAACTCCATAATGGTCAATCAAGCAAGGGGGAATTGTTTGATATATGAAAAGATGTTATGTTGTGGACATTGTTTATGGGAATAAATGCAGAACACTAGTGGGGACCCCTTGTAGGACCATGGATGGTGGTAAAACATAGTCAACTCTGCAGTATGGATGGAGCGAGTGGCTAGTGAACATGCCAATACATACAAGGGGGGATTCGCATGATGGCATGCAAACTGAGGTGGCTTCTGTGAAATATCTTGGAAAATAATAGTGAGAGTATGAGACAAGGGTATATTCAAAAGATAGAGGACGGAAAACCGAACCTGTTGGTGCAAACGGCATCTCAACCCATGCAGTCCTATAAACAAGGGGGGACCACATGCCATGTGTCATTGTTACTGTTCAATGCTGATTTGGAGTGGAGGACCTCAGATCTCTTTTGCTGATTTCTTTCATTTCGACTGGTGGTTTTTAGATTCGTGACTTGCAGGTAAGAGCTCTCGTCAAATATGTCATTTTCACTGGTTTGCTTTTGTTGTTTTCTCATTCTAGGGGCTTCTACCAAGATGGAAGAGTTCATAGGGTCGAGTTGAGCTTTTCGAGGGAAAATCCATGACCTAGTTCTCTCTTATGGGATAGATAAGTGCGACCCAGTTGCACCTGTCAAAGATACAGGCGCAACTTGGGTCACATCTTCTCAACAAAAAAGAGTGACTGAGTCGCATTTGTTCAGTGGTTATGCATGACTTGGGTCGCACTGAATGGCTGAATAAGTGTGGCTTCATCCTGGGATGAGGTTTTTTGTGTGATACTAAGCCTAACAGTGTTGTTTATATGTGTAGGATGTCGAGGGCAGTGTGGAAAGAGTGAGATATTGGTACCTTGTGAGGGAAGGCATTAGGAGATGGGGCAGTGGTGGATACGCTTTCCTGGAGTGGACTATTGAAGTACTTTTGGGTTCCACTTATGCAAACTTCGAGACTGCTACTAGAGACACTAGTGATTTTCTGGGACACATATGCAGAGTGCTTTATCATTCAGGGGGGAGCTGATTGAGATCATGCTCTCTGATATTTATTTTTTGACTCGGCTCTTGATACTGGGTGTGATCAATGACACTATGTTGAATCTCTCACATGGTGTGTTGCTAGATGATCTTTGCGAGAGGCATTTCTATGCCTTGGTTACAGTGAGTGGGTCGTATATACTGGTGTGTGACATTGAGATACTGGTGACTCAAGCTGTGGTAGTGATGGTGCTGCAGATCTTGGGGTCATCTGGACTGCACAAGATCTCAGGGGGGCAGCTCCAGATTGTGGAGCATGTTGGGGGGAACCTACTATGGGTGGGCCCATATGTATTTGACCATGGTTTGGCATTCTTTGAACCATGTTAGTGTTGTGGGAGGGGATTTATATTTCCCTTCGTTAATATGCTTGTTCTTCTTCGAGCAACTACCGACCCTACGACCACACTTGGAAGTGTGGGAGGGAGGGCCTCGCGAGCCTCGCATGAGGAGGTGGAGCGAGATGATGATCCATGAAGGAGGTAGCCTAGTGGGATGGTTTTTTACTATGGAGCTTTTAGCACAGTGGAGGAAGCTACCAGTCCTCATATAGGACTACCCATACGTAGGGATGGACTACATGGGAGATGTTGAGATGCCTCGTCCTCCAAGACAAGCCTGGGGATCTGATGGTACATATACATGATGTTTTATGTGGTTACATTAATATATAGTTTACTATCTTAGTGGTAGATATTTTATGTGTATGATAGATACTGATGACGTACTGTGTGTATGTGCAGATGTCAGACCACACCCACCCACAGGTTATGAGCAACGGAGGGGCAGAGTGGACGGGATAGATCCACCCACTCACGAGCACCAAAGTACCTTGACCTCACTTCGTCGCAACATAGAGAGTTTGTTGTATGGGGTCACTAATGATGGCTAGCAGTACTTAGATGACGATTTGATCGCTACCTGTTACCATGCTCCTCTAGAGTGGACCCCCTTAATGAAGAAGATCACACTCATTGTCGAGTACGTCCGAGTGACAGCATAGGGTGGCGCACCGATGGAGGATGAGGAGGACTCTAATGATGAGGATACAGAGGAGGATTTAGAATATGAGTAACAGGAGGAGGCCTCTGATTCTAACTAGCAGCTAGTGGTGTTGCTCCTAGTACAGTGGTGTACTAGGATTTTTGTATGATATGTTTGCTCGGTCGAGAAAGCTTATGGAGCTTCTCATTTTGTACTGAACATTACGATATGATATATATATTTATGCACGTGGATGCACTTTTTTATGGCTTTTTATATGAGTCTTTTTATGATGAGAATGCATATGTGATGAATATGACATATGTATGCATGATTATATGATGATGCATGATGCAGTTTTATTTCCTATATACAATGATGAATGTGCCACTATAAAATGTGATTAGCCATTTGGTCTACTACACTATTGAGATTTCCGGGAACATGTATGAATGTGATGGATTCAAATTTTCTAACTAGATGTCGAGTGCACAGGAAATTTCTAAAGAGACAATGATTGTGTACTCAGTAACAGTTATTCAACTAGGCTGACAAGCAGTTGGGAGTCTAAGAAGACATCAAGGTGACGAATACCCAACTGGAGGGCATGATATGGTTATGGGGGTCCTTGCCCGCCTTTCCCTCAAAATTTAGGATGTCTGAAGTAATTTTGGTAGGCATGGGAGTCCAATGAGGTTAATGACTGATGGGGTCATTCGTTAACCTGGCCAAATCTAGAAGGTTAAGGCTAGCCATAAAGGGTAGGCTAGACCCAACGTTGGCTCGATATGGACCAGCAATGGTGCTGGAGTTTGTAGGAACATAGTGTCCATGCATGACTCTGGGTATATGAGGTTAACTTCCCATAGCAGGGATAGTTGGAATGGTCCTGGAAGGGCCACTGCCCCCAGGCATGAAAGGTGAGATGGTAGGACCCATGGTAGCTGGTGCGGGGCCACCACTAGTGGGTAGCGTACCTATAGCAGTGTGTGTAGTGGAAATGGGCCCATTGGAAGGGATACCTGTGATGATGGGTGGCAAGGATGTAGGTCCACCGCCAACTATCCCTCTATGGAAGGGATTAGGATGTATGTCAGCCATGGGGCTGGACGAGGAAGTGAACAAAATAGGCTCGGATTGGTAGGAATTTGATTCAGATTTAGAGGTCGTGTGTCCCTCTGAAGGTGAGGAGTAATGTCGAAGAGGGCTTCGATGATGACGGCCAAAGAACCAAATTGAGGGGAGCGCCCCCTAAGTCGAGAGGAATAACGTGGTGGAGAAATGGTGGTTGTAGTAGTAACAGGAAATGAATATGGACCCCGATTTAAATCAGCTTCCTAATGGTTCAAAAGGAGTCACTCGGACACCAAGTTTGTCTGAGGGCTTATGTATTGGGTTAGTACCCCCCCACTCCATGGCGCAGGTAAAACTGCTAACCGCTTGTCCACAAACGAAAACTCTTTGGTTTTCCTCACAATTGGGAATCTAGTCAATCTGGTGGGGGTCATTTCCCTTTTCACTTGGCAGGTCCTCTCAATGGCTAGCTACTTTGGGGTTCTTGTGGTACTCCTCACAATGATTTTTAGGGAAAATCCCAAGTACTTCCCACAGTTGTGGCGAATGAGACTTATGTCCCAAATCGAATCTTATTATGTTACTTGATTAATTTTAGGGTTCTGCTCGGGGTCATGAACCGAGCATGTTTATCTTAATGGTGTGAATGTGTGTGCACTTGTATATGAAACTTTCCTTCCAGCTATGAAATAAATAAATAGCAATGGACTTCTCTGCAAGGAACAAGCAAGGCATTGTAACAAAGTAGGTCTAGAAAGGAAAAGCAGATATGGACAAAGTACAGGAACGACAGGGGTCTGAAATAGGTACAAAAAACTGATTGTTAACTGACAGTCATGCCTGTTAGAGGAAAAGACATGATCTAGGTCTCACCAAATAGGAAAACAAAGGAAATCAGCTCAGAAAATAGACAAGTAGCACCTAACCGAGGAGCATGCGTGATTGGGTCACTCTTTCTACCAAAACAAGTGTGACTGGGCCCTGTGAGGTAGGTCATGCTTTATGGGGCTAAGGTTGTAACCTAGGTTGTGCTTAATAGGTGAAATCGAGCAACTGGGTCGCGGTTTCTGGACCGATAGGAGCGAATTGGGTCAGACAGGGAAAAAATCGAAAAACAGGACTAACAGGGGTGGAGGGGGGAAGGCACTGGTTCCATGAAGGTTCCATAAATAAAAACATGAAAAATTGGGATCCGAGAGGATCAACTAGTATGGTCGCCAAAACTATAACGGGGTTTTCACCCTTGCTACATGCAAAAGCACCAGCCTTGTGTCAATGGGACAATAAGGTAGAGTTCATGAAAGAAAGCTACATAAATAAACAATATTAGTCAAACAAAATAAATAAACATATACGGCTAAACTAAATAAAAGAAAATACATTAAAGTTATACCTCTTTCTTTTGAAAATGGGCCACCGTGCCCGTCTCGAAAATGGTTCGCCTCTCCACAGGATGGTTCTCTAGGTGGGTACGAAGAATATCTCAACGTACTAAGTGGGAATGGTAGGGAGATGAGATGATGACAAAAATGGGGTGTGAATACTTTGAGAGCAAAAGGTGTCTCACTATACTCACTGAATAAAATAACGAGAAAAAAGGTGTAAGAATCTTTGGATAGAGACCTTCACACTATTTTTATAATATGTTTTTAGGTTTTTTTACCTTTTCTCTCTTTTAGGGTTTTGGAACCCTATCTAGGGTTTTAATCCCTTTTTAGGGTTTTTGGCCCTTTTTGGGGTTTTTTGGCCCTTTTTGGGTTTTTATCCCTTTTTGGGAGAGAATGAAGGTAAACCATGGTAAATAATGATGTTTCGGACTGGAAATACAATGGTGAAGGTCAAAAGTAAGGGAAATATGGTAGGAAAATGATGTATGTATGTGGTTTAGACCATGCATATCTAGGTGAGCAATTTTTTGCATTAACAATTTCTACAATTGTTGACAGGGTTTAATGGCAAGCATCTAAAGACATGGGATGGACAACCGGTGTACATTTAGCACTCAAAGAATTTAGAACTTATTCCTCGACCAACAAATCAAATTTTGAGACCTGTTTCAATTATTTACTAGGTCACAACTAGTGAGTGAGGCTACTGAATTCGGATTTGACTGGGCAAGTGGTGTCAACTAGCTCACAACTATTGAGTGAGGCTAGTTAACTACTCCATAACATGCAAGAAAGGTGAATTTATGGAGTCAACTATGTGACATATTTCAAGGAAGGTGTATCGATCCCTATGAAAGAAGAGGAGGGTGAATTCATCCCTAGAAAAGAGGAGAAGGGTTCATTTGTTACTAAAATGAAGGTAAAAGGGGCTCAAATGTGTCCACATGATTGCATGTAAACCTACAATATTTGTGAACAAGATCATGCATATACATCTAAAGATACAATAGTAGCTTAAAGGAATCTAACAATAGTATAAGGACAAACATGAATAGCATTGAGAAGATCATAAGTTTATGTTGGAGATAAGGTGTGACTTCACCTATGTAATGAGTGATTACAAGAAACAATGAAGAAGATCAACCCTCTCAGATACACACCATTTTACATTATCAAACAAGTGAATGAGAATGCCTTCAAACTAATACTTTCTTCGTATATACAGATTAGTTCAATGGTGAATGTTGAATGTTTGAAGTTGATTGATCCCTTCATGCTAGATTGAGAAGAGGGGCCATTAGATTCTCCCCATTATTGAATACCCTGCATCACGCACACTTTCAAAGTTGAAGGAAGATATAATGATGCAATGTAGAAAAGATGTACCTCATAGAGGATGACAAGATATTTGGAAGACTAACCTAAAGGAATAGAATCCAAAGAAGTTGAAATGTTATGAGAGGAACCATATTGAAATTAAGTCCCCTCATATTTCGTTGGAAGATTTTTGGGACCATAACCTCTCCATGGGGAGGTGTTTATTCGAATTGGATCCTAAACAATAACGGCTTCAAGAGAAAACTCAACAAATTTCAACACAAGCAAGGTCCAAAGCTATGGACGAGGTCGTAGATGGAGTTGATGGTTTGAAGGTCCCCATGGCATCACAACTGGTGTCCACCCCTACATTAATATTATACCCTAAGGTTAAATATGATAAATGTAAAAGTTGAAAGAAAATATAATTTGGAAAAAAAATAGTGTGTATTTAAAAAAAAAACATGATATACTTCTTCAATTGTAAGTAAATGAAAAGAAAAAGAGGAGGAACTTAATGGGTTTGGAGAACTTAAAGGGTTGGGGATGCTTGGATTTCCAACTATCCTCCAGCTTAGAAGTCCTCCTATTTACCTTTTCACCACAAAGGAATAGGGGTTCTTGGGCAAAGAGTGGGAGTGATGTTGTCCAAGTTCCCATGTGAAAAAGGAAGAATGAACTAAAGAGGAAAAAGGTATTGTAACATACCTATTTCCAAGAAATAAATATTTAGGCTAAATCCATTGAATGATGGTTTTACCATATGGTTTTCCAAGGTAAACAATGTCTCTATGTACAATGCTTTCTCTGTGTGGTGTAATTTTGGTGTGCCATCTTTTTTATGTGTTTATGTTGGAGCTCATGTGTGAAATTAATGGTTGCCATTGAATAGTGATAGTGTGGTCAAGAGGGATTTGTAATCAAACTTGTATAATTACTACATTTATTGGTTATTCTTGTCTAATGTAGGTTACAACAATTATTTTCCCCCTATTGTCGAATGTTTCTCCAAGATAAGAGATCAATGGTTGTTCTAGAGTTGTTGCATTATTGTAGGTTGTTGTTAAAATGGTTTCTTAGGTTTTAATGGACTATTGTAAATAGTAGTTATTTGTTGGAAATTTTTCTTCCTTCCCCAAGGACGTGCACCCTCTTCTTGTTGAGTTATGGCTTGTTTTCTAAGTGTTTTAACTTACAACTGGGGAATTTTGGTATTTCCAAGGTTGTACACCTTCATTCTTGAGTGAATTCTTGTTGGTTAGGTATATTTTAACCCATAGATTGGTTGATTCCTCATTGTAGAGGATGCCACTCTTGTTTGTCATGTGTTAGAATTTGGGAGAAGAAGATACATTCACATGAGCTATGCACACTCTTTTCCAAGTTTTCCCCCTTCACTATCAACCACCTTTTATTCTTAATGTTGCATTTCCTCCTACTATTGGGTGTTATGGTTACTTGGAGGGTTGTATTCCCCTATTAATGGTCAACTCTTTTGATTGGATTTAATTTATCTTCTTGTCAAGCAATGTGTTTCTTTATCGAGTATTAATTTGACGTACAAGACTGTACATAGTATATTATTGTCATGTTCTATTAATTTACACTTAATATATAAGGAGAGAGTGTAATTTCAAAGTTGGTGTCTATTGGAAAAGAATGATCAACATAGATGCATATTTATTTGTGGATATAACTTAGAGATAAGCTATATTTCCTTGATATCATGTGGGTGAGTTAATGAAGTTCACCATCTTTGGGAGAGTCATATATTGAACTAAACTAGTGTAATAAGTCATATGATGTACTAGACATTAAGATCTATGAATGTCGTTTCTCTTATATCACTTACACTTTATGTAGAGAATAAAATACCTATGTTAGTGAAACGAACAAGCTATAAACCTACCATTTATGAATAGTTCTCATTTATAATAAAACATTATTGAAATCCTAAATAAATATTTTAAAAGACAAGCCAATATATTGGCAGTGTTAAAAAAACGTTGTAAAGAATATGAATATGGAGCTCCTTAACTCTCTTTTTTTTATTTAAGTTAAAGGAACCTTAAGTAATAAGGTAGAGAATTGTGAACATGTCAACACATGCAAAAGAGGAAGAACAAGTAAAACCTACTTGTCTTACGAAGTTATGGTAGCAGAGACTCCATGCATCTTATCATTTCATATCTAAATAGTATAATAAAGTGAAATAATTATTATGAATGTTGTTTAATGAATTGTGTTTATTTTAATGTTTGAGTATATATTATATTGAGAGATATTTTTATTTCCATGCAGATTTATTTTAATTTTGAATTTATTTAGTATTTAGAGGGATAACAAAGAAATTGAAATATTCTCTGAATGGGGTACTAGAGGGGGAAAACACATGCGATGACACTCATGACCACCAAGATAAGACACCCAAGGTACTAAGTGACGATAGACAAGAAACATATCGACCTATAAATCTTAATGGAGTTGATCATGAATCCACTAGGGAATGATGAGAAAATGACAATTATGGGTGTGAAGCAACCTGGCACAATTATGTTTACAATATGGCTTCCAGGGATGATGGCCATGTTAATGATGTATTGGAATTATGGTTTGGTGGCGAAGATAACTTTATTTATTTCTCCCTAGGAGAAAAAAAAGTTGACTCAAGTGGGAAAAAATTCATTGGTTGTTGGTTTCTAGGACCTTCTCTCTATTTTTTGCTCCAAGTTTCTATTTCATGATCTAAGTCTGCCTCATGTATCTCATGTAGGTAAGTTCCTTTCTAATATTCTCATTGCTTATGTTTCTCTTGTTCATCCCTTATTATTGGTTTTCAACTTTTGTTTAGATAGGATCCTCTTTCAAAGCTTTTGGGGGTTTTTCCTTGCTTAGATTTTCAACAGTATTGGTGATTTCCTAGTGTCCTCTAATCAAAATTTGAGGGCGTCCCCCCCTCTCTTGGGAAGGCATGGATAATGAAGGAAGAAGAAAGTATTGGCACTGAGGCAACAAGAAAAATGTGATGCTTGTGTCAAACAAGAATCCAAGGAAGCAATGATAGCTTACTTGTGAGAAATCCCAAATCACATTCAGTGGGAAATCTTCCAAGATGAGGAAAATGTGAAATCGAAAATGGATCACCTCCAAAAATATGAGGTCCAATGTGATATAAATAACTGATATCCTGATATGAGCTCTTAAAAAATAGAGAAACCAAATACCTCAAAACAGTTACATTGTACTAGGAGATGAAATCTTTAATGGGAAAGGCATTGTTGGAGAAGCATGTTGCAAACAATGAAATATTGATGCAATTGGATGCTTTTAAATCTCATCGAAAAAGTTAGGATTCCAAAATCAATGTTATGCCCAAGATCACCTATGGAGTTGGTTTGTGGAATAAACCCCTACTTCCTCTTATGGTACAAAGGTTTTGTTGATTCCCGTCTTTGATGATGAATAAATAGTTTAATATTTTCTATGTTAACTCTCTATCTATTTTGATTATTAGCTATAGTTGTAATTATCTAGTGTTATTTTTTCTTTGGACTACTTGTAGGAAAAGGAACAATGAAGACTCTTATAGTAGTTACAAGTCTATTCATACTTATCAACTATTGTTATGTTATTGGTCTGGTTTCCAATATGCAAACCAACATTTTGATATTCTGTACTTCTCTTGGTATTAATATATAATTTTCTAGCTTACAAAAAAATGAAATATAAATTTCTTGATATTTATAAGTTTTAAGTTAAGATGGGTTTACATTGATGTATTTGTATATATATTAATTAATACTTAGTCATCTTTTTGTAAATTTTGTTTATAATATTTTTTCAATATTTTGATTTATAAACATAGACGTTACACATCTTATATATACTTGGCTATTTTATTTTTTAAATATTACATCGTGATCATTCACGACACTTGTCACAGTTGTGTTATATACAAGCATTACACATCTCCCTCATATCAGGTTGTATAATGCATGGCTTCAACCAATATATTAATTGATTTCCCTTAAGTGTATGCCAATGGAGGTCAACAATTTGAAACTTCAAGCCCTAGTTGTTCACCTCTCGTTGGAATATGTTTCATGAGCATGGGGAAAGTTACAAAGGTTACTCTCTAGATTTGAGGATGGGCCTAGGTTAGGAGATGAAGGAGACATTGTGTTGATTTCCTCGTGTATATAAAAATAATACATATCACTTCTCTTTAAAAAATATCCATCTTAATTCTAGATCTATTAGGAACTAAGAGGGATCAAATCTCTTAAGGTGTAATTTCATTATTATTTAAGATGGATCTAAGTACAATGAAGATAGAGGTAAATTTTTCTATGTAATTATCATATTTATAGTATTTCTATTTTTGTACAAATACTGGTCTCTCATTTTATCTCTATTTAGCAGTTTGTATATTAGGTATACATATTAAATCTATTTTTCATTGATATTTGTAGAGATATTTTTACATTTGTATTCATGGATATATTTTATTAACATATAATATTACTATTATTTGTCATAAATATTATATTTTCTTGAAGTTGACATATAAGTGTGACCCATGTGCGTGACAACATATCTATCATATTGGATTGTAAAGCACTTCGATGATGTTAATGTAGCTAGTGTAGACCGATCTTGATTTTGAATCTATTAAGCATCAAGAGAGATAAAAAGGAAATTAAGATGATGGTTCTACTCACATTATAAAATCAATGGTAGAAGTATTAATCCTCATTCAAAACTACAAGCATTAAATGGTCACCGTTTCCATGTATTTTCAAACCAGAATAATCGGTTGTTAGATTTATTTTCTAGAATTATTTCATGTAAATATAATTTTATATGAATATTGAAAACAAATATAAAATATATCACAATTGTGTATTCTTTAAACTCCATTATTATACTAGAGAAAGATAGAGTTATTTACTTTTGTAAATGGAATAAAAAGATGAAATAATTAAACATTGTATTCATAACACTTTTCAATGCAAGAAAGGACCCTAAACAAGGTAGTCATAGCTAATATGGTTTGGAGTTTTGTCACCTTCTGTAGTTAAAATTAGTTCCAGAAACCTCATATTGATGCAGACCATTGGTGTAAACCTATTGGAGTATATACATCATAGCCACGTGGACATTGAAAACCAAGTTTGCATAACAATCCACTAGAAAACAGAGTTGAAGGAAACCTACACTAGTTTCAAACTTTATGGCCAGATTATAAAATTAACCTAAAAACCAAATACGAATTTCTAAACCTAAAATCATAAAACCAATATGATTAAGTTATGCACATAACTAAGCAACATTAGGGAATGTTAAGTGCCCAATAGGGAAAATAGAAATTGCATAGACAAAGACAATGAATCTAGGTGTCAAAGTGCATTTTTCTCATTAATCATATGTACATATTTATACAATGATATGAACCATCTTGGATTCATATTCCCTAGGCATCTCTTGAAATCCTCGAGACTTTTTACATTCTCCTATGACTCTTAACCCTAAATGGATTAATGTTTCCATCATTCCCCCACCTTTATATAAAGGGGTGATTGTGAGTCCAAGAAAAGAGAGTTGAATAACTAGAAGAGGACAATTGCAAATGGTTTAACTCTTTGAATCAAGAGGCTAGCAGAAACTGATTTCTTCTACTAAATGGGTGGTCCACAAACTAGTAGATCTTAGAAGCTATAAAGTTGTGGTTCAGGATGACCACAAACTAGCCAAGGATATTAATGGTGGTTTTGGATGACCACTAACCATGAACCATAAAGGTAATTTAAGACTGGCCAAAAGCTCTTGAACTTGGCTCGAAGGCTCAAATATTCTCGGAACATTTTGAAATCCTAGCATAAGTTGTATGTATTCTAATAAGTGTTGGTTCAATGCTGACCACAAAATCTGGAACTTGGATCTAAATCTCAAAGGTTCCTGGAAAATTCCAAAATGTACTAGAATCTAATTCATTCTACTAAATGGATATTCATGGCTCTGGCAGTGGCTCTGGTGGCTCTACCTCTGCCTCGAGCTTTGGTTATAGCTCTAAGTTTGGCTAGATAATTAGGGATCAAGGCTCTAGATCTAATACAATATTTCTTGTTCCAACTCACTTGTTCTTAACTGTCATTTGGTGATGTCATTCCCACTTTTAGGGAAAAAGTGAGGAGAAGAAGATCTCCCAACTGTAAGATGTGTCATTACCCAAGAATGAATTATTCAATATGACTTATAAATATTATTGAATCTTTTCTCTTGCATGTTTCCTCAGAATGAAGCATATATCTAAAGAATGGGTATGTTTTCCTCAATTCTTGAAAGGATGAATATCAAAACATTAATATTTCATGTGACCAAATTTATCACAATGTTGGCATTTCAAACTCTAAACTAATGAAGATGAAATTTATTTTAAGAACCAAACATTCTAAAACTGGATTTGCAAGGAGAAATCAAGAATGTGAACAATCACTTCCTTGTCATATCTAAGACTGGTTATGTGCTTGTTATGGGTGTTCTCTTCCCATGGTATGATGATGTGTGTGGAAAGAACAAGTGAAAGCCTTGTATGCATAACTTCATCTTCATTTTCTTTTGCTTCTGAAGTGGATCCATTGATTTGACTGTGTGCTTCTGAAGTGGCATTAGTATGTGTAATCACTTGAACAAAATCATAAAGAGGATTATTCTAAACAGAAATAAGTTCTAAATGTATTTCTTCTTGTTGGATTTGCAACTCAAGTGTGTCTTGTGAATTTTTCACACAATTTCAAATATGAGTGAGAGTGGTCATGTCGACCATGACAGTGTTGTTGATAGAAGAGAGAAGTAGAGTGTTCAGTAACTATACTAAATCGTTGATTCACGCCATTAATTAATTCAAAATACTATAAACTAAATAACATATTCTTGCAATTCCCCCTTTTTACAAACAGACTCAATAGCTCAAACTCAGCAAAGGGCATTGGCTTCTATCAAAAATGCACCACAGTATAATACAATTCAACTTGACACTTGTAAGAGAACTGTTGCAAGTAAAACTTACAAAAAAATCATCATTTACATGTTGAATTGGTGTTCAAAATGAATGTTTTAAGCTGCTATGAATATGATTGAGGATTCTCTAGTGTGGTGCCAAAACCATTCTCAATTTTTTTGTCACTTTTATGATTTTTAGGAAGATCTTCACGAGAATTAGGAATCTCATCAAGCAACTCACTCTTTCCCTCTTCTTCGTTTTTACAAAATCGACTATCATTGACAATTAAGGAAGATATTGTGAAACTATAAATTCAAATGACCATGTTTGTCATATCCTATGAGGATATTATGAAGTTATAAAATCAAATACTTATGTTTCCTTGCATATTGTCCTATTTGTATGTAGATGTTGATATCCATTCAATTATTAAACAATATAAACATGTAAATGAAAGTTGACATTTACCAAGTTGTTTAGGGTTGTATCATCCACTCTAGTTGTTCCTTAACTCATAATATTGTCAACCTTGTCTATATGCCACAACCCAAATAAAAATTGCATGTGATTCCATATTCAAATACATAGACATTGTAAATGAATGTCACAAGCCCCAATTTGAAAAAACATTTTATGTTTTAAGAAACATTATGTTACATTTTATGTTAAAGTTTGTAATTAATGACCAAGTGGGGTCAAGGATAATTTAATGTAATTGTTGAATNATAAGACAACATCTTAGGGAAGCTATTAAATGAGTGTTTTACTGGTCACTTGATGGAGAAGGATGGGTTGAGAGCAAATTGACACTTGGCAGCATACTCAAACTACTTCTAGCTTTTGTAGGTGGAAACTTCCCTATTTTTGTGGTCGTGTTCCCCAAGAAAGTGGAATAAGCGCAAGTGGATCATTAAGTAAAAACTGACCCAAAAGACCTAGGCATGCTAATAAAACTTCCCATTGAAGATAGTTGAGGCTGCTCATTCTGGATTTGTGAAAATTCTGAGTGAATCAAGTGCACAAGAAAAATTTGATGGAGGGGACTAGCTGAAGTATGTTTGAGTGGAAAAGTGTTGAATACCTGAACTAGTGCAGCTATTCTAAGCTGAGTTCATACTGCTACATGCAGAACTGACTTACTACTGAACACTCAGTGGAGTTGCATAGGTTACTAGACTACATCTCTCACCCAGTACTTCTACCAGGTGGACCAAGAGACAAGCTCGAGGGTCCTAAGAATTGTAGTCTAGATTTCTCCAGGAGTTGGTTGGGAGGAACAGGTTCCTTAAGCTATTGCCATCTCATCTATATTTCCAGGTTCTACTTTTTTTATTCAACTACTTAAGTATTTTCTGTTATCTGGAAAGTATATGTTTAATCAATGATATGTTATGCCTCTGTTCTTATTACTGCCAGGGTTAGTTAGGAGAAATGCATATGCTATGAAAAATAGTAAGTTCTGAACTAGCTAGATTAAGGTCAATGATTAGAAGAATTTGTAGTTTAACTAATAGATAGAAAGAAAATACCTAAACTGTATTTTTCCACACCTTTCAGAAAAGGTAGTACTCTAGAACATCAGGTTAGTTTAATTTCAAATCAAAAATCGAATGAAGTATGCATCAATCGAAAATTACTATTTTCTACATGTTTATATGTATGATTGGTATGAATGTTTCCTTTTTATTTTAGATGATTTCATTTAGCTGGATTACTTTAGCAAAATAAACAGAACTATTAGGAAAGATTTAAAGGCATAAAATACTAGTATGTGTAATGGTTTACACAGTGAATAAAATAATTATTATAGGTATTTTATTTTAATAATTAACAAATAATATATAAATAGGAATCATTATAAATAAGACTAACTTTCAGAAAACAGTAAACAAAGCTATATCATTTACTGAATAAATTTATCTAAGTAAAAATACAAAGTGGTGTAACTCAAAAATGAAGTACTAATTATGTATTCCTATTAAGAAGAATTAGGGTTTATAAAATAACCTATTTAAAAGAGTTGTTCTTTTCATATTTAAAATAAATTCGAAATCTATCTACTCTATTCCATACAACCATAAGCATCAATTAGATAAGTATGGAGTTACATACTTTATCCATGAGTAACTATAATAAATAAAACCTAACAGTATATTTTCAACCTCATAGATTACAGGAAAGAATTAAGTTATTCAGCCAATATATTTTCCTCTATTTAATTTACTACAGAAATCATTATTGATATTAATAACTAAGTTACTATTTAAAAACTCCCACTATCAAAAAAACCCTAAGGATATAATTTACATAAAAGGAAAACAAACTAACTAGGAATTTACTTAACCCCAAAACCTCCAAAAGGTTAATTACAACAAGAATAATTAAAGTAACCAAAATATATATAAATATATTATCAAAACCGAGATATAGTCAACCAGCTTCAAGCTATAAGTAATCATTTAACACCAAAAACTGAACTGAATAGTTACAGCCCTATGGCCTTTTCACATTACAAAGTCAAGGCTTAAAATCCTGTTCAAAAAGTATCATCACTATGAACAAAATTTTACGACAGACAAGACAGTTTTCTAGGCTATGAAAGCCCCAACCCATCTTTGCTAAACAACCACTAGGGCTTCATAAAAATTGAACCAATCATCATGTAATGGCCTCTGGCCTATCCAAGCTTTTACAATACAGTACATCACAACCGAGCTGAAGAACCATTAAAACTACGAACTCTGTCAACAAAAATCAACACTATAAACCACTGAAGGAGAACCTCAGTGAAAGCGAGGCTTACCAGAAGAATCGTTTTGGTGGAGTCCCTTATCTTCATGTCTTTCAACCCCATTTTATCCTTTATACTATAGCCTACAAAAGGTTTGAACGCGAAAACAAGAGTTATTATTACCACTGATAATAATGAAAGAAATTAACTGAACAGTGCTTTAGTGTTTAAAATAGAAAATAATTTTTATACCTAGGATCTATCCTTTATCTCTGCTATGAAATGATAAGTTTTAAAACCATAGCCACCTTTTGCGAAGACATTAAGCTTTGAAAGGCACTATCAGGAAAATAACAACACACAGTGCTCAATATCGAAACCCCAACCACCTATCAAAGAACGTTGAGCTGCAAGAAAACCCTGGCAGAATATTCGTATTGGAAGGCACTGTCAGGAAAAGAACAACACACAGTGCTCACTATCGAAACCCCAACCACCTATCAGAGAACGTCGAGCTGCAAGAAAACCCTGGCAGAATATTCGTATTGGAAGGCACTGTCAGGAAAAGAACAACACACAGTGCTCACTATCGAAACCCCAACCACCTATCAAAGAACGTCGAGATGCAAGAAAACCCTAGCAGAATATTCGTGTCTCACAAAGCTCAAGACTAAAAACCAAAGCCACGACGGGTAAAGATGCCACATCGAGAGTTAAACAGCAAGAACTATTAACCCGAGTTTAACAAGACTACACTAAAACAACCCAAGAGCCATGCTCACTTCTCACCAAAGCACCTGGTATTCACTAAAAACACTTGCAGAGGTAGTATAATGATAGAAGCAGTGTAGTTACAGAGCTGAGAAATGAAAACGAAGGGTATATCCTCAAAACAAATACTTTTCCTCAAGTGCAACTCGTAATGCAGTTTGAAGAATGCAAAAGACGAGGAAGTTCACTTTGTGGAGTGAAAAACAGGCTGAATGTCCATGAGACTGCGGCCTCTCTTCCAGAGCAGGGTAAAAGATAGGGTAAAGGTGAGATTTTAGGGTTTAGGGAGACTTTATAACAAAAACTACAAAGTCAAAACCCCATCAAATGAACGTCGAACACGTAGCTCCAAATAATTTGCAAAGGATGGGTTTGGCACTATAGTTTGAAACCCCCTTTCAATCCTGCACATAATAATGTATAAAAGTCATTACCGTATTGTTACTTTGTCTTGGTTTCTTTATCATTAATTTGGATTATATTTGTTTTTACCATAATAAATAGTATGGGAGGTAGTCATTAAACTAGGGTCTATAGTATATGCTAAAACCTTTAAAAATGTATAAGAAAACTTATACATGCTCATGATTTCTCTCATGTTAAATAATGCTTAGTAATCGGTTCTAGGAAGATACAAAATGGAGAATGAAATAAATGATATGTATATACTTGCAACTATAGAAGATATCTAGCTAGGACTTTAGTCTAAGCATTGAATTATGAATATGAGTATATGCTTTCTTAATTAAGACCCATATGAGATGAGAAACCATATAAAGGAAAATAGGGTAGACCTATATGAGGACTAATTCTTCTTCCCTTAAGATAAAAAGTATTAACACTGAGTTTAAAGAAAAACATTGGTAATAAAACGTTTCAAGTTTTGAAAAGTACCTGAATAGTTTTAAACGGTCCTATTTACCAAGTACTAGTGTTAATGTGTAGTGTAGGCCAAAGTATTTTACGGCCACAATTGGATCATAGATCTTCTAGGTTACTGTAACTGTATAATGGTAGAAAGAAATATGTTCCACAAGATACATCTACTATAATTACATGCAAGTTTTCAACTAAAAATCACAGGATGAAAGTTAAATGAACAAGTTTTGTGATAGTAAGCATAACTGAGCTAAATCTAGTTTATTAAAATATTGTTATTACTAACAATTACGAATATTTCTAACAGTAAAACAATTAATTTAATTAGCATTTTATTTTATGCTAGTTGAATGATAATCTCGATCTGGAAAGACTGATAACAAAACTACTTACTTGTATAGAGCCTGTAAAAGAATCATCACTTTACCGCATTAGTTTTAAGCTAAGTAACCCTCGATCTCAACTGAAATTCTTTCCTACTTGTCATAAGACAGTAAAAACATACTTAGTATCAGGTTTATACATAGTTTTCTTTTCTTGTCATTCTAAAAGCATAAACTGTTAAATTCAAATCCTTAACTTGGAACCATGAAGATGAACAAATAATTATACAGAACTAGATATTTACAAATGTTAAGTTCTAGATACCAATATTTAAAGTAACCATTAGTAGTTATTGGTTCTTAGGCAGTGACGACTACGAACATTTTATGTTACATGAAAAATTTTAATTTTTTATGAATTTTTGGGTTATTACATGTGGTATCAGAGCACAAGGTTCAGACACTAGGCCTGAATGTAGCTCAACTTGCATAAATAAACAGTAGATTTAAAACATGCATACCGATTATTACTTTTCTTTTGAAATATATTTCCAGAGAATTTTTCTGAGTTAAACTACAGGTATGGAAAGATTGGAAGAATATGCAGATGAGGAGTCCCCGTTTACTGAACGAAGTAATTCTAAAAGAGAACCCATGCAAGAAGAAATAACTAATAACTCTTCTAAATTATTACAAACAATTAAATAACTAAGAACATAGATGGAAACTGTCAAAAAATAAAATGAGAGAATTCTCAAAGCTCAGGAGGAGTTGAATCAGATTTTAATAGAAAAATTTCAGAATGAAGAAAAAGATAAACGAACAGAGTTTGAATATATGCCTTACCAACATTAAAAAAAAAAAAAAAAAAATGTCTAAACAGTTTAAAATTGAAAGTAGCTCATCCTCTGGTATTTATGGCAATCCACATAAAAATAATTATCAATATACTAGTGATAGTAGCGAAGATAATCATCATACAAGAAAGAGAAAATTTAAACCTTACAAAGAAATATCAAGAGAATTTAAGAAAATAAAACCACCAACCTTTCATGGTGAAACTGAGAAGGGAGAAGAGGTTGAATCATGGCTGTCTGGGATGAAGAAATATTTTCAAATTTATAATTATTCTAATTAGCTAAAAGCCAGAATAGCCATTTACAACCTCACTGGGAAGGCAGATATTTGGTGGCAGGACTTAAAATGAGTAAAAGGAATTAGGGAGAAGAACATTAACTGGAGTACGTTTAAGAAATATTTTAAGAATAAATTCTTGTTAGAACAGTACTATGAAGAGCAGGCTAAGGAATTTTATGAACCAAAGCTGGGAACAATGAACATGAAAGAACTAAACAGTAAATTTTTAAGTTTGCTTCGATATGTGCCTTACATTGTGGATGAGAAGCCTAAGGTACAGAATTTTCTAAGTTGTTTACCCTTCCATATAAAATATATAATTGAATATGACAATCCAAAAACCTTAGAAGAAGCGATGAGAAAGGTGAATTTATGTTATGAGCAGAATCACAAAAAGAAAAGTATGTCAAACTGGAAGGCTAAAAGATCTAATAATTTTGAACAGAGAAAGAAAGGTTTCATACCTAACCGTAATTTTAGGAATAATAAGACACGTAATTTTCCTAATAAAAATTTCCAAGGGAATAAAGGTAATTCACAATTAAATCCAAATGGCCAAAGAAATAAAGAATCTGTTAATAATCACAGTAACTACACCAAGAATAATGAACAAAAAGAACCAGTAAAATGTTGGGAATGTAATGGTCCTCATTATGCATCAGTTTGCCCCAACTAGAAGAAGATTGTTAGCAACATACCTACAGGCAAGAGGAGATGACTATTGGTGATATAACAAGGACAATGCCCAGGATCAATGTCACACTGGAAAATAGGTAGGAGGACTATCAAACTCCCATGGTGGAAGTGGAAGGTAAGCTTAATTAAACACCTATATATATTTTAATTGATCCAAGGGCTAGCTTGAGTTATATTTCTCCTGATTTAGTAGAAAAATGCAAGTTATTAGTAGAAAAGTTTGCAAAGTCATGGTTAGTCCAGCTAGCTACTGGCACAAAAGGAAGGGTGATTAGTTTCGTAAAGGATTGTACTGTAAACATGAATCAGTTTGAAACCTATGTTAAGCTTAATGTACTACCTTTGGGTTCTTATGATATGTTAATTGGCATGGATTGGTTATAACAGCATAGGGTAGTCCTAAACTACTTCGATAAAACTTTTACTTGCGTAAATAACGATGGAGAAACAGTAAATGTAAGAGGAATCCCTAGGAAAACAACTATAAGACAAATCTCTGCTTTGAAATTAAAGAAAGTTGTTCGGAAGGGTTGTAAAGCCTTTGTTGTAACAATAATTAATGAATAAAATAATTATAATGAAGATAAATTAAAACTGGAAGACATTCTGATCCTAAGGGAGTATTCGGATGTATTTCTGGAAAAAAAATTGGGACTACCTCCGAAGAGGGAGTTAGACTTCACTATTGAGCTGGTACCTGGTGCAGTGCCCGGCTCAAAAGCCCCTTATCAGATGAATATATTGGAATTAAATGAAGTAAAATCATAGTTAAAATAACTTATCGATAAGAATTATATCAAATCTAGTGTGTCTGCTTGGGGAGCACCTGTTATTTTTTATAAAAAGAAGGACAGAACTCTACGATTATGTCTAGATTACCTTCAACTTAATAAAATGACTATTAAAAAAAATATTTGTTAGCCCGCATAGATGATCTGTTTGATCACCTACGTGGAGCGACTGTATTCTCGAAGATTGATTTACGATCAGGTTATCACCAGGTTCGAATCAAGGATGAAGACATCTTTAAAACAGTTTTTAGGACCAGGTATGGTCATTATGAGTTTGTTGTTATGCCATTTGGGATTACTAATGCCTCAGTTGTCTTCATGTGTCTGATGAATAATGTAATGCATAAGTACCTTGATAAATTCATGGTTGTATTCATTGATGACATTTTAATTTATTCGAAGTCTAAAGAAGAACATGAAGAGCACTTAAAAATTGTTTTACAAGAATTACGAGAACATCAGCTCTATGAAAAATTCAGTAAATGTGATTTCTTTAAGGATAAAATACAGTATATGGGTCATGTAGTGACTAAAGAAGGGATATCGGTTGATCCAGAAAAGATAAAAGCAATCGAAGAATGTCCAGTCCCAAAAGACGTAACTGACGTATGATCATTCATGGGGATTACTAGCTATTATCGAATATTTATTGAAGGGTTTTCAAGAATTGCAAATCCCATAACTTCTTTACAGAAGAAAGGGAAGAAATTCGAGTGGAATCAAAAGTGTGAAGATAGTTTTAAAAAGTTAAAAACATTATTAACTACCGCACCAATATTAAGAATTGTTGATCCTAATAAATCCTTTCTAGTATGTACTGACGCATGCAATGAAGATCTAGGCGGAGTTTTAAATCAGGAAGGACACGTCATTGCATATGAGTCTAGGAATCTGAAGATTCATGAGAAAAACTATGCGACCTATGACTTAGAATTGGATATTGTTATACATGCCTTAAAGATGTGGCATCATCATTTAATTGGAAGAAAGTTTATATTAATGACAGACTACAAACAGTTAAAATATTTGTTGGATCAACCTAACTTAAATGCAAGGCGGTGGTTAGCCTTTCTTAGCAAGTACGATTTTGAAATCCAACATAATAAGAGAAAATAAAATAAGGTTGTTGATGCTTTAAGCAGGAATGCAAAACTAAATTTTGTAGCAGCAATCAGCACCTATAAAACAGATTTAGAAGAACATCTAGAAGAAGGAATAAGATTGGATGAAAATTATCAAAAATTATAAGCAAAGGTAACATAAAATTTAATTGAAAGTTTAACGACAGGGTATAGTTTAAACGAAAAAGGATTATTACTATATAAAGATATACTATATATACCTAATGTACCTAAGATTAAGTTACTAATTCTAAACGAAATTCATAAGACTCCTTACTCAGAACATCCTAGTTATCAGAAGACTATAACCATGTTAAGAAAGGATTATTTTTGGCCAAACATGAAAAATGAACTGGCAGAATACATTGCTAAATGCTTTGAGTGTCAGTAAGTAAAAAATGAACACTAGCATCCAACCGGGTTACTTCGTCCCTTACCTATTCCTAGCTGGGAGATAATCAGCCTTGATTTTATTACAGGACTACCTAGAAATCAAAATTTGCATGACTCAATAATGGTAGTCGTTGATAAACTTAGTAAGGTAGCTCACTTTATACCTGTAAAAACTACTTACCAAGCTGCTAATATTGTTGATATTTTCCTGAAACAAATTTTTCATTTACATGGAATATTGAAGGTAATAATTTCAAACCAAGACCCTTATAAGTTTACAGGCAACTTTTGTAAGTCTTTGTTTAAAGGACTGAATACTACATTAAATTTCAATACCTCTTTCCATCCTCAGACAGATGGACACATTGAAAGAGTGAATCAGGTATTGGAATATTTTCTCAGAATGTATGTTAAAGAACAACCATGTAAATGGGAAGATTACTTACACTTGGTAGAGTTTGCTTACAACAATCACTACCAAGCTTTAGCAAGATAC
Organism: Pseudotsuga menziesii; assembly: GCA_001517045.1. Lineage (NCBI taxonomy): Eukaryota > Viridiplantae > Streptophyta > Pinopsida > Pinales > Pinaceae > Pseudotsuga > Pseudotsuga menziesii. The sequence continues at coordinate 733,239 of LPNX010347872.1, forward strand.
AGCCCTTTTGAAATTTTGTATGGCGAGAAGTGCAATACCCCCATCTCATGGAGCAATCCAGTTGACAGGTTAGTATTAGGACCTGAACTATTAAAAGAGATGGAGTAATTGTAAAACAGGTGCAAGGTAACTTAAAAGTTGCGCAAGATCAACAGAAAAGTCAAGCAGACCTTAAACAAACTCAAAAGGAGTTCCAGGTTGGTGAACATGTTTTTATTAAGGTGAGTCCTAAAAAGAGTTCTCTAAGATTAGGAAGTTGTGCTAAGTTAGCACCCCGATATTGAGGACCTTTTGAAATAATGTCCAGAAAAGGACAGGTGGCATATCAACTAGCTTTATCGCCAAATTTGAAGGTTCATAATGTCTTTCAAATTTGTGTGTTAAAAAAATATGTACATGATTCTACTCATGTTATAAACTAGAATTATGTGCAGGTGGAACCCAAAAGATATTTTCTGGTGGAACCGGATTGTATCCTCGAAAGGAGGGAGATCATGCTTCAGAATTGCACCATTGGTCAAGTGAAGGTGCAATGGAAGCACCTTAGTCCAAAAGAAGCCACCTGGGAATTGGAGAGTCATATGCGGGATGCATATCCAATTCTATTCCAGGCCAATTCTGAAGACGAAGAATAAATAACATCGAGGACGATGTTATAATTTAAGGGGGTGTGTATGTCACATGCCCCAATTTGCAAAAACATTTTATGTTTTAAGAAATATTATGTTACATTTTATGTTAAAGTTTGTAATTAATGACCAAGTGGGGTCAAGGATAATTTAATTTAATTGTTGAATATTTTATTAATAAATAAATGAAAGATGAGACAACAACTTAGGGAAGCTACTAAATGAGTGTTTTAATGGTCACTTGATTGTGAGAGCAGATTGACACTTGGAATCATCCTCAAACTACTTATAGTTGTTGTAGGTGGCAACTTCCCTATTTTTGTGGTCATGTTCCCCAAGAAATTGGAACAAGAGAAGGTGGCTCATTAAGTAAAAACTAACCCAAAAGACCTAAGCATGCTAATAGAACTTCCCATTGAAGACAGTTGAGGCTGCTCATTCTAGATTTGTGAACATTCTGAGTGAATGAAGTGCACAAGAAAAATTCGATGGAGGGGACTAGCTAAAGTATGTTTGAGTGGAAATGTGATGAAGACCTAAACTAGTGTAGCTATTCTAATCTGAGTTCATACGGTTGCATGCAAAAATGACTTACTCCTGAACACTCAGTGGAGTTGCAGAGGTTACTAGACTACATCTCTCACCTAGTACTTCTACCAGGTGGACCAGGAGACAAGCTCAGGGGTCCTAAGAATTGCAGTCTATCTTTCTCCAGGAGTTGGTTGGGAGGAACATGTCACTTAACTTGTTGTCATCTCATCTATATTTCAGGGTTCTACTTGTTTTATTCAACTACCTACGTATTTTCTATTATCTGAAAAGTTTATGTTTAATCAATGATATGTTATGCATGTGTTCTTATTGTTGCTAGGGTTAGTTAGGAGAAATGCATATGCTATGAAAAATAGTAAGTTATGAACTAGCTAGATTAGGGTAAATGATTAGAAGAATTTCTAGTTTAACTGATAGATAGAAAGAAAATACCTAAACTGTATTTTCCACACCTTTCAGAAAAGGTAGTACTCTAGTACAGTAGGTTAGTTTTATTCAGATCAAAAATTGAATGAAGTATGCATGATTTTAAAATTACTATTTTCTACAGTTTTAGTTTTAGATGATTTCATTTAGCTGGATTACTTGAGCAAAATAAATAGAACTATTAGGAAATATTTAAAGGCATAAAACACTTGTCTGTGTAATGGTTTACATAGTAAATAAAATAATTATTATAGATCTTTTATTTTAATAATTAACAAATAATATATAAACATGAATCATTATAACTAAGACTAACTTTTAGAAAACAGTAAACAAAGCTATATCATTTACTGAATAAATTTATCTAAGGAAAAATACAAACTGGTGTAACTCAAAAACGAAGTACTAATTATGTATTCCTATTAAGAAGAATTAGGGTTTATAAAATAACCTATTTAAAAGAGTTGTTCTTTTCATATTTAAAATAAATTCAAAATCTATCTACTCTATTCCATATAAACATAAGCATAAATTAGATAACTGTATGGAGTTACATACTTTATCCATGAGAAACTATAATAAATAAAACCTAACAGTATATTTTCAACCTCAGAGATTACAGGAAAGAATTAAGTTATTCAGCCAATACATTTTCCTCTATTTAATTTACTACAGAAATCATTACTAATATTAATAACTAAGTTACTATTTAAAAACCCCCACTATCAAAAAAACCCTCAGGATATAATTTACATAAAAGGAAAGCAAACTAACTAGGAATTTACTTAACCCCAAAACCTCTGAATTGTTAATTACAACAAGAATAATTAAAGTAACCAAATTATATATAAATATATTATCAAAACAGAGATACAGTCAACCAGCTTCAAGTTGTAAGTAATCATTTGACACCAAAAATTGAACTAACTAGTTATGGCCCTATGGCCCTTTTACATTACAAAGTCAAGGATTAAAATCCTGTTCAAAAAGTATCATCACTACGAACAAAATTTTACAACAGACAAGACAGTTGTCTCGTCTATGAAAGCCCCAACCCATCTTTGCTAAACAACCACTAGGGCTTCATAAAAATTGAACCAATCATCATGTAACAGCCCCTGGCCTGTCCAAGATTTTACAATACAGTACATCACGGCCGAGATGAAGACCCATTAAACCTACGAACTCCATCAACAAAAATCAACACTATAAACCACTGAAGGAGAACCTTAGTGAAATCGAGGCTTACCAGAAGAATCATTTTGGTGGAGTCCCTTCTCTTCACATCTTTCAACCCTGGTTTATCCTTTAGACTGCATCCTACAAAAGGTTTGAACACGAAAACAAAATTTATTATTACAACTTATAATAATGAAAGAAATTAATTGAAAAGTGATTTAATGTTTAAATTAGAAAAGAATTTCTATATCTGGGATGTATCCTTTATCTCTGTTGTGAAATGACGAGTTTTAAAACCCTAGCCACATTTTGTGAAGACATTAATATTTGGAGGACACTATCAGGAAAAGAACAACACACAGTGCTCACTGTCGAAACCCCAACCACCTATCAGAGAACGTCGAGCTGCAAGAAAACCCTAGCAGAAGATTGATGTCTCATAGAGCTCAAGACTGAAAACCAAATCCACGACGGGTAAAGATGCCACACTGAGATTTAAACAGCAAGATTTGTTAACCTGAGTTTAACAATACTACACTACAACAACCCAAGAGCCATGCTCACTTCTCACCAAAGCACCCAGGATTAACTAAAAACACTCGCAGAGGAAGTATAATGATAGAAGTAGCATAGTTGCAGAGCTTAGCAACAACAATGAAGGATATATCCTTGAAACAAAGACTTTTCCCCAAGTGCAACTCTTAATGCATTTTGAAGAAGGCAACGATGAGGAAGTTCACTCTGTGGAGTGACAAACAAGCTGAGCGGCCATGAGACTGTGGCCTCTCTTCCAGAGCAGTGTAAAAGATGGGGTAAAGGAGATATTTTAGGGTTTATGGAGAATTTATAACAAAAAATCCAAATTCAAAACCCCATCAAATGATCGTTGAAAACATAGCTCCAAATAATTTGCAAAGGATGGGTTTGGCACTATAGTTTGAAACCCTCGTTCAATCCTGCACATAATAATGTATAAAACTCATTACCATATTGTAACTTTGTGTTGATTTCTTTATCATTGCTTTGGATTATGTTTGTTTTTACCATAATAAATAGTATGGGAGGTAGTCATTAAACATGCATGCTCATGATTTCTCTCATGTTAAATAATGCTTAGTAATCAGTTCTAGGAAGATACAAAATGGAGAATGAAATCAATGATATGTATATACTTGCAACTATAGAATATATCTAGCTAGGACTTTAGTATGAGCATTGAATTACGAATACGAGTATATGATTTGTTAATTAAGACCCATATGAGATGAGAAACTATATAAAGGAAAATAGGGTAGACCTCTATGAAGACTAATTCTTCTTCCCTCAAGATAAAAAGTATTAACACTGAGATTAAATAAAAACATTGGTATTAAAACTTTTCAAGTTTTGAAAAGTACTTGAATAGTTTTAAAATGTCCTATTTACCAAGTACTAGTGTTAATGTGTAGTTTAGGCCAAAGTATTTTATGACCACAATTGGATCATAGATATTCTAGGTTATTGTAACTGTATAATGGTAGAAAGAAATATGTTCCACGAGATACATATACTAGAATTACATACAAGTTTTCAACTGAAAATCACAGGATGAAAGTTAAATAAACAAGTTATGTGATAGTAAGCATAACTGAGCTGAATCCAATTGATTAAAATATTGTTATTACTAACAATTACGAATATTTCTAACAATAAAAGATCAACAATACCTCTTACTTGGCTCAAGCTGCAAAACAATTAATTTAACTAGCATTTTATTTTATGCTAGTTGAATGATAATCTCGATCTGGAAAGACTGGTAACAAAACTGCTTACCTGTATAGAACCTATAAAAGAAGCATCACTTCACTGCATTAGCTTTAAGCTAAGTAATCCTCAATATCAACTGAATTTCTTTCCTACTTGTCATAAGACAACAAAAACATGCTTAGTATCAGGTTTAGACATAGTTTTCTTTTCCTGTCATTCTAAAAACATAAACTGTTAAATTCAAATCCTTAACTTGGAACCATGAAGATGAACAAATAACTATACAGAACTAGAGATTTACAAATGTTCAGTTCTAGATACTACTGTTTAAAGTAACCATTAGCATTTATTGGTTCTTAGGCAGTGACGACTACGAGCATTTTATGTTACATGAAAAAATTTAAATTTTTACGAATTTTTGGGTTATTACAATGAACATATACCATAACAATGTACAAGCAGCCAAAGAAAACTCCAACGAACTCAGCTTCTTCACATAGTTTAAAAAATAATAATGCAATCTCTTTTAAGAGTAAATATGGTTGGTGAAAAAATTAGTGCACTCCAACTCCAACGTAGTAATCAAGTGATTTACCAATCTAAGAAATGTGATATGCAACAACAAGTCTTCTATCTCTTCAAAACCACTAAAAGAAAATGTTACAAAACATAAACCAACCAAAGTTGTAATTCAAAGTGATGAGTATAAAGAGAGAAAGCAATGATTTGACATCCTTGGAACATTGATCACCATGCAAAGAAGAGTTGGGACAATGTTGGCCAATAGTGTTTCTTCATTATTGCCACATCATATTATTACTGTGCTATGAGCATTCTTCTAGTTTATAATGTGATTAATGAACCATGTTTCAACAACATTATTGAATGACCTACATTGGCCTCCAGTTTTAAATTGAGCGTCAGGTGGTAAATGAAACCAAAACGCAGATTGTGGAGAGGCACACATAGAGATGAATAAGTGACACACAGGTTAAAGTCTCCTATGCATGTGTTAGACGCACTTGTTGTAATTGACCTTGCTCACTCGATAAATATTGTGTGTATTAGTGAATCACCGAGCTTTAAGGTAGTGGTCTTGACCTAGTCATTGTAGAGCATGGATAGGTCACAAGTTGTGGGTATGAGAGACCACAAATGGGTGTGAGTGACTATGCATAGGTTACAACCACAAGTAAGGTGCCTCCCCACATAGTTATCTACGCATGAGTTTGAACAAAAGTCCCTCAAATGTGAGCAAAAAATTAGATAGATGTGGACATAGTAATAAATAGGAAAGAGATTTGAGAGAATGAAGAGCCTCGTAGCTCAAACCTCTTCCAAGAATGTTGAGGGTTCCAAAGAAGCATTGCTTTATAGCCAAGGGTCGACACCCACTAGTAAAATAATGGGTAATTGGTGACTGAGGGACCAAAAAATTTGGTCACCATGTTAAATAAATGACTAAACCATCAAAGAAGTTGGTCACCGCAGTGTCTTTAAGTGAAATATGACCAAATTTGAACAATTTTAAGTGACCACAACTAAAAATGACGAAAATAAATGACTAATTTAGTCACTAATTGATCTAGTTATAAAAACTAAAAAAACATGCAAACAATTATCTTGAATCAAGAAGGATCTCAATGGTATTCAAAAAAACAAATGAAATTGAATATACCATTTTTACTCTAGGTTCGTGCATACCTATGAAATAAGGCATACACGGACTTTGGGACTATACTTGAACATGATGAAGTCCTTAGTTGCAGGTTGCATGGATCTGGAGGATTAAATATAATAATATTGCAGACTGGAAATTATATTTAGTTTCGGGATCTAGGAGATAGGAAAATCATCAATGGAGGGTTTCCTAGCTCATATGGAAGAGGGAATAAGGTTCTTGGCACATAATCAAGTGAATTTTGATACATGCATCAATACTAAATTGGATGCTATAGCTAAATAATATTAGATCACGGGCAACTAATGGTTCGACAACTTGAAGTTGTTGTAGGTATTGATCAGGACCTACCTCGAAGTAGTGGCTCGAGCAGCAACAGAGACTACTCCAAGTTCTAATTACATTAAAGCTTATGTTTTTATGTCTGATGAAGACTAGTTCGTCCTAGTTTTATCATATTATGCTTTATGGTTAAGGTTGGGTCTGTTAATTATTATTAGCTCCTTTTTGTGAAAATTATGGCCATAACCGGCCCTGGTCTATGTTGGATCCATATTGAATCTGTTGAACTCTCTACCTATTTGTCATGTTCAACACATGCTAGCTAGAAAATCACCATCATTTACATGCGATAAGTTATCATATTATAGTCCTTAAATTATTACTTTTTATTTATGGCGTTGTACCACTAGTATACCCCAACATTTTGCATGAATACATTGGAACCCCACATGCGTTCAATATAGGTGAATTATTTATATATTGATTGTGGTCGTTCATATTCCACATATCCATAATTAAACACACACACACACACACACACACACATATAACTCATAAATGTATATGTACCTACTATATTAACCCCCCACTCAACACACAAACATTAAATTATACCTTATACCTTGGTGCATGTTGGACAACTATATATATTAATGTTAGAATATATAACATGAATAAAAAAAATAAAAAAAATTATAACCATTAACCAAAATTTTTATTGTTTGTAGAAATTATGTGACCAAAGAGGTGCTCACCTATCGAGGAGAAAATGAGACACGTTATTCCTTTCACACCAATCTTACCCTAGCAATGCATCTAGTATTACTCCAATGGAGGTGGCTTACAGTTTTCCTCTACAAGGAGAGGGATCAAAACTTCCATTAAAAGGAGAGAGTGCAACCTATTCAACCTAGAATGTTGGCACCAAGAGTTTTGCTTTGTCACGAAAGGGGGATTTTGGGGTTTGAGAGATTAACTCATAGTGCAGTTTTTGAAATTGTTGGTTGACTTCCCTACCTGGTTGGTGCTAAATATATCATTTTGGCAGGACAGGTGTGTGTTTGCAAGGTTTATATAGGTATCAAGAAACAAATGGAAGGGTTTAATGTCTGTTGATAGCGTCATTTTGAATAAATTGGGGTTCGAAATAGAATTTATACACATCAATGAGGTGCCATGGATAGAACGTCCAGGGACAGAAATTGGAGGTCGTTGAAAATAATTTTGAAGGAAAATGAATTGGTTGAGAAGAAGACTGCTTCTAGGAATTTGCAGAAGGAATATCCGAATAATACTACTCCAAGGAATTTATATAAGGAATTGTTGAAGAAGATTGCTCCTAGGAATTAGTAGATGTAGGCATCCCCTGTGATGAAATCACAACCAGATTTGGAGGTTAGTTAACTTAATATCTTTAATTCTTGCTATTTTTTTTCATTATCATGCAGGGGCCTCTAGATGTGAGGGACTTATTTCTTGAACAAAACTAAGTCAAATAAAAGTTAATGGTTTTATTTGGAATGGGGATTTCTACCTAGATAGTGTTTTTGATATATAAGGAAAGCAAAGGAATTTGGGAGGGTAGAGGGTTTCTCATATATAAGGCAAGCAAAGGAATTATGAGGGAAAAGGGTTTCCATATATAAGGAAAGCAATGGAATTATGCGGGAAAAGGGTTTCTCGTATGTCCATCTTAACCAAGCAACAATTTCCGCTTTACATGTTGAACCTACAAATATTTCTCGCATGATTTTCTATGTAAATACTAATACTCAAGATCCACAATAAAGGAAAGTATAATTATATCATAACTCTCGAAGTCTATAAATTCTACTTTCCATGATGCTTTCTAGTCTATCATATGTATATAGAGACACTTGTAAGTGTAGCTAGGGTTTTCACCCTAGCTTGTGCTGATGAGCACCTACTAAGGAATCTGGAATCCTTAGTAGCAGTTCGATTAAACTAAAAATAAAC
>LPNX010347878.1:0-90807 GCA_001517045.1 Pseudotsuga menziesii
ACTGAGTGGTATTGCATGGAAAAGAGTCAGTTAAGCTAGACTCATGCATGGGAATTCGAATTGTCCCTTAGTTATTCGAATTCTTCATTGAGTTAAGCTATGTCTCATGCATGGAATTGTAATCCTTTATTGTTTATATAATATACAGAGAGGAAACTTATTTGGTTCCTGAAAATTTCCAATTCATGAGTAATTGTTAATAATTCTTTGATGAGATTGAATATTAGTTCCTAGATCATGTGCAAGAATTAATAGAGCCATTGCAATGGATGATGTTCTCGATGCTTGTTGGTATTTAATCCCAAGTTCTGCACTAACACCTATGAGATTGGATTCTTTTGACTTCACTGGCCAAACAATGCAGTGACCTTCTTCAACATCTTCATTTGAATCTTGATGTTGAACAACTGTTCTCTCATGGCACTGAGTTTTTTCAACTCATCCTCATTAGCTAGTGGGTTTTCAATTTTGTATGCTCATACAAGTGATCTTCCCATCTAGTTTGGAGTCACATTCTAATTCTTGTCCCTAAATATTGGTGAGAGCTTGCTTCGATGCTTTCTTCCGATTTCTAGGATGCAATTCCAAGGGAAATTTCCAGCATTTTGTCTTGGTATGGCCATCTATACTACAATAATTGCAAATAGCAATGATTCTCACAACTATCCTTCGACTGAGCAGCTTTGTAGGTCATACTCCTATCATGTTGTTGGGCACCATACTTTGTGTTTCCTATTGCTCCATTCTGTGCTGGTTTTCTGTCCCTTCTTAAAGGGATCATCAAGTTTCTTTCCCTCAAAGAGGGCTAGTTTCCTTTTGATTTAGCCACACAAGGCTCCTTGGTGTTTCATCAATAAGTGCTGATATTCCAGCTGGAGGCTTAACATAATGGATTTCTTCCTGAATTTGGTGGTATATTCTTGGACATTTTGACCATCGCTTTGGTAGAATTATTTACTATTTCCATTCAATCAGTTGTTCCTCTTGATAGCCAATGGGATAAAACTGTTTTTTCAGGAGTGCTTTGAACTCCTCCTAAGAAGCCAATGGGGCTTTCTTTTTCTATTTTGAGGGCTACATGTAGCTCTCCCACCATACTAATACATGGGTAGTCTTTTTCATCATAGGAAAGTATGCTTTTTTCTTGTCTTTGTATCCTTGGATACTGAAATATCAAATATACCTCTATTTGCCTGAACGAATCATTGAGTTTTTCAGCACCAAAATGTCCATCATAGGTTGGTATAATGATCTTGGCTTCTACTTTGAATGGTGCAATAGAAGGTTAAGAAGAATCCATGCCATTAATGGAGGTCTCATGCCTCTTACCTTTGGTGTCCTCCTGGTCAGGATTCTCTTCTTCATTCCTGGAGGCTGCAACAGTTCCTCATTCTTGGCCATTGTCTTCATGAGATAGGTCATCATCTCTCTTGGGTCTTAGCACAACAATACTTCACTCCAACAAGGAAACCTGACCTCTGGGTCCGCTTTCCCCCCTCAATGATGTAGTGCTGGAAGAAACATATTTTCGAGGCTTCAAGCAGAGGCAACTTGTCCCTCTTACCCCTCCTACTCCACAATCACAAAAGAAATGGCTTAAACGAGAGTAAACAAGTCTGTGACCCCTGTGGCACACCCTGGCACAAATAGAACAACACCCTTTAGAAACAGTCAGATCGTAAGTGTAGCAGAAGTACCAATTTTGTTCCATAAAGTTTCTTCCACTAGTGGTGAATGTACAAACTTTTGATGCAAGTGACCGTTCACTGTTACTCTCATCATCATCTTCTTTATCCATACTAGCTAGTTCTCCATCAAATGTGCCATCATCCTCATCATCATCTGCTGAGGTGGCATCACACTCAATCGCACTAGAATGGACTCCCTGATTGACTGGATTAACCAAAGCCTCTGAGTTCTTTCTAGGAACACTAGGCTTCAACTTACAGCTAGCAGAATCATTGTTACAACTAGTGTTTGACCAAGGATTCTCTGTTAATTTTTCAGAAACATGCTTGTTAGCACCATACGAACCCAGTGCAGAAACTAGAAAACCCAAGACAAACTTCAAACCCTCCAGATGGGTTTCATCGGCAGACAACTTGACCACCATATCAATTGCCCTCTTGATAATAGGCTTTATTGTGGACTCACCATTTGCCAACTGAACTACAAAATTGAAGTATGCTTTCGCAGTAGGAACATCAAATGATAGGAATGCCTTCTCTAGACCCATAAGCAATGCATCAAGAATGTGATCACAAAGTTCTCTTGATTTTGAATCATCCATACAAAGCTTTAAGCACTTATTTTTTGTAAGTATGCAAACTGAAATGGTAAGCCAGCCAAACTGTTGGTCCAATCTTCTCTTCAAAGTGTGAATTTGTTAGGCTGTCTCTGAATATACCAATGCCTGGAAATGCTTACTACTGTTTGAAAATGAAAGTGTGCTCAGATTTTCCCTGTGTATTTTTACTCTCATCAAAACAAGTGTCCCATAAGAGATCAATATCTCACCGTAACACTCTCATAAGCTGACCACGTGACCATGTCATTTCTGCTATTCAAGTGAAAAAATTTCACTTGAACACCCATGCAATATGGGGGATAGAAAGTTCATTACACAAATTACGGATCTGAAAGGTGAGAAACAATAATTTAAGATGGTCTTCATGTGTTCAGCAAGGGATTATTCCATGTAGAGATTCAAGATAGTTTTGCTCTTGTTTCAATGCATTTTGAATCTTGATATTGGTTCTATGAAACTTATTGAATGGTTGTTCTGTATCAGAAAAATGACACTGACATTGATGTCGACAACAATTATCACTTTGCAAAGCTTGGTAACACTCCAAATCAACTGCTTGTACTTTACGTTCAATATCTTTAGCTTTCACCAAAGGCGATGTAAAACTGAAAAAGCTTCCTTAAAACTGATTTTAGGAATTTGTGTCTCACCACAAAAATGATTGCATGCATGTTCAGTCTTGGTGTAAGTATTTGAAAAGCCCACATCGCTTGACAAGAGACTATGGTGCTACACTCCTACAATAGAACCTTGTCAATTATAACATTACAGGAAATATATCATTATTATAATTTATTGCCCATCCCTGGCTTTGATGATAATATTCCCAGACTTCAACAGTTAAACATGGTAACCAATTTTGCCATAATTCCATACTGATTGAAGTGCTGTTACACCAGTTATTGGATAATCACTATGACCTGTCTCACCTGAATGCTTCTGATTTCTTTCTTGAGATCTGACATTTTTAATATGTGACTTAAAACTATGAGTGCCTGAAGCCTTCTTATTGTTGGTGCCGGTGTTGAGGCAAATTTGTTGCTGCTTCATGCTGCACCATCCCCTGAATTGTAATCCAAGAAAATATCCCAGGATAAGTATAGTTCCTCATTGGTCTTCCATTTGAATTGTCACTTAACCATATCACCTACTGCTTCAAGTTGCTTCACAGAGGAGTTTGAATTTTTTTGGTAGGAGAAACAGATCTTTTGATCCCTTTTATCAGGGCCTATCCAGCTTCTACCCAGGATCATTATTTTATGTTTATTACGTGCTTTTCAATTGAGCACATCATATTTTTAAGCTTGTGCTTTACAGTACAGGAAATCATTAATATAGGAAGACATCATAACATTGAGCAACTATGAGCAACTATGAAAATTCCTGTAATTTCCAAAGATTGGCCTGCATTTGTTTCTCATGGTTGGCTGCATTTCCATGACTGAATTTTCCCTTGGGAACTTCTATCGCAGTTTCCCTTCTGGCTGTAATTATCAAGGATTGGATTATGGTTCTTCATTTAACAACAATAGTGTTTCTTTGTTCAAGAACAATAATGGTTCTTCAGTCAAGAACATTAATGGTTCTCTTTTTAGTGGAAGATGGCCCTTGTTAGCACAAATCTTTTTATTGGATTTGGCACCCTTGTATGTCATAGGAAAAATAGTTTTCCCAGATTTCTTCTTATGTTGTGATTAGATTAGTGATTGTTGGAGATCAAGTTCCATTGGGTCAATACGATTTCTCTTGTCTTGATGGCGTTTTTTATTTGAAAAATCGGTTTTGGCTTATGCTGTGCATATCATGATATGATAGTCTTAACTGTTTCCATCTGTATTTATGCTCCTGTACACTCTGTTTTTATTTTTGATTGCTGCTGAAATTTTTGAACTTTAAAGCATTTTAACATTTCATGTTGATAGGGGGAACTGTTTCCAGAAGAGGGAATTTGGCTTTGGAAGAATGGTACATCTTCTATCAATGCTTTGAAGACGGTAGGAGTTGGAACTTTGCTAGGGGTAAAGAGCACGGAGGATATCGATTGGTACTTACAACCTCCTCATTTTGAGAAGTTACTTAGCCGATTGGTCCCCCATCTTGACAAGGTTGCTCAGATAGTCTTGCACTTTTCTTGTGCAATAAGTATCGATTATTTTTTATGCAATTTGTTTACATATAGATATTTTGGTGCATGCCTCTGCACAACTGTTATTTCGAAATTTTGTTGATTTGTCCTTTAACGACATAGAATATTAGTGCAGATTGTTTTAGCATGTAGCGGAGGCTTTTGACATCTTATGCTTGTGATGTTTCTATTGAAACCAGTAAGTATTTTCTCAGATAATTTGAGGTGGTTATTACTGTTAGCAAGATTTTTTGCACCAAATGATTGATAATAAATCTGAATATCAACAGATAGGATCATGTAATTTGTAGGAGAAAATGCCTGAAATGTCACTGGCAAAAACCACTCTTCGTTTGTGTTGGTGATTGCCAGCCTCAGGGGGGAATCTCTAAGTTTTTTCGAGTTGTTCTAAGACCCGAAACCTGCAATAAATCACAACAGAACAACAAGGAAAAGTGTGATTTGGCTTGCTAATGAGAAGCCAAAGGGCTATGTTAAACAATTTAGATCAACAAGGCAAGATCCTATTCAGTATTAGCTCAAAAGGAAACGATATAAACTTAAATTTCAATACACTATGCACAAAAGTTGCCGAGAGAGAAGAGAAACTTGATAATGGTATGCAATGTGTATAATAATGAGTTTCGCCAAAATGATATGCACTGTGAGAGGCATAAGTTTGTGGCAATTGCTATTATACAACTTAAAGGACACATGACTTAATTAAAATGCATTAAGTCATGTTATTTAACCCAACACTAAAGTACTTTGTTAAGTGACATACTGATACAAACTTGATAAAAAATTACTGTGTATGGCTGTGCCAAACTCCCTTGATCCATTGGAAAGCTCCATACAATTCATAAATATCATAACTGTCATAACTCTAATTCTTTGGTTAGAGCAAAGTATATGCCTTCCTCATTTGATATATTCCACTTACTGAAAAGACAATTGCAGATGGAGAAAGGTATACCTTTTGTCTACTACTCTTTTGATCCTATGAAAAACCTAGTGGATTCTTGTTTCAGGTCAAGCATTTCTATTGATCAATGGAGAATACAATTATTTTTACTAAATAAGATAGATGATTTTATTAATTTCCAACAAATGACCACAAAAGTAGGTCAATTGCACTAAAAGATACATCCAGTGATTACAATCTAGGAGTGCAAAAGCAACTCCTAGATAATGCTGAAAGCAAAAAAAAGAAAGTGAAAAAAAATGTGCAGCATAAGTGTCTAGCTAAGAAGATCCTAGTTCTCTTCTCTTGTCCATCTATACTAGATGATTGCAAAAATACTAGATTTCTGATTTATGAGAGAACACTACTGTATGAATATTCAATTTTGCACTGTGAGAGACAATTACTGTTATTCAATCTATTTGGACTCTGGAGCAGGATTGCAATTTCTATAAAGACCAATAGGCTGACCAATGATACTAACATTCATTTCATTGTCTGTGAAGGTTTTTGGAGGGAGCAAGGAGTATAGATAACCATTTCCACACAAGTCCATTCGAGAAAAATATTCCTGTATGCCAGGATACCCACAATTCACTGAATTCAATACAAATGAGATTTAGTAGAATCTGATGTTGCTTAAGTTTCACATAATCAAGGTGAACGCATTTCTAATTATGGCACTCGTGACTTTTTCACAGGTTTTGCTAGGTCTCCTCAGTGTGTGGAATGTATCCTTTCTCGGGTATCCGGCTAGGGTAAATCTTTTCAAGATCTTAGTAGAGTGTAATGGACCCAAAGAGGGTTCTTTAATTAACTTTAATAGAGATTTATTCTAGCTTGCCAGCATTTTAGGCTATTTTTCCATACACTCAATGTCAAAACTTTTTTTTTTTTTTAAATAGCATATATTCTCATTAAATGCAGTCATTAACTATTTTATTAGTTTTATGTTACTAGAATTGTAACTGAATGATATTTTGATTATACTTAACTTTAAAGAGTAGTTTCTTTTCAGTTACTGATTATTTTCTGTTTGCGACCATAAGGTGAGTTTTTCATGGAGGACTGGGCTTACTTAGCTTCCGAGCTAACGCATCAATTTTCTTTTCTTACAGATATACAGGTAAGATGTACGGGTCGCTGTTAACAAATCTCAGAAGTTTACAATACGATTTACTGTATATAATTTATTTAGTGAAAGTACATACATGCTAGACAGATTTACCAGACTTCTAAAGGTAAAACTTTTACTAAGCTTCCTTTGAGATCTATTGCTAGAGAATTGAATTCTACTCATAAAGATGGCAGTTAACTTCTCTATCCAGAAAATAGGGTTTAACAATTCTATAGAGTACGAAACCATTAAATGTTCATACTGAAGGTAAGTGAAAAAATTTAATAATTATTTCTTTACTAATCAGCTAGCATGGTAGAAAATTACAACATCAAAGATTTAATTCTATTATTCATAGATAATGTAACATGCCATGTTTATACTGCAACATATTCAGATTTGCAACTGTAGTTGTAAATAACAAGATATTACAAGTATCGACCTATACTTTTCTTACTTTAAGCATTTACAAAGTTTATTGTTTGATACAAGTATTCCCTTAATAATTTAAGGATTTGCATTGTTTTGGAATGCTACTTCTATTTCCAAGATCGACATTTGGATAGAAACCAAAAACACCTTTAGAATCAGTCCTAGATTTATCATATTTAAACCCCTTTATGAGTTTTCAAGACTATACTATCAACGAGGAAGGTTAATATACCCAAGCTGCCTATCACACATTAACTTATAAAATCTTTGATACTTTTTGAGCTTAGAAAATGACAAAAGTCTAATTGTCACACAAGGATTCTAAGACTACTACGAGGTTGTTAATCTATTAACAAGTATCAAGGATATGGACTAGAGTAAACCAAAATCAAAATTAATGGATTACTTAAATTAATTACCACCAATTATAGACTTTAAAGAAATGTTATGTCTCTTACCTTCAATTGAAGACTAAGGAAATTGGCAATGTAGTTGTAGGTTTATAAACAACTACGCCATAACATTATTCCATTGCTCTTATAACTCCTTATAACTAAAACAATTCTCCATACCTATGTATACGAGACTAATAATGAGCAATATCTATAATACAATGTTTTATAAGCATTAATCCAATGTTACGTGGTTGAAATTATATCGCAGGTGATATTATGGTATATCAAACCTTATAGGATCTCCACGCTATGATTTGGTTTGTAAATCAGTCAATGGTGATCTGGTCGTGGAACTTTAGAACTCATACCCACTGCATGTAAAGTATTAAAGTAATATGTGGTCTCTTCTCAGCCATGCATTGGCATTTTAAAACGGTTGACCCAACCCTAGTCGTCATTTCTCCTTTGCGTTCGGGCCTTTGGTCGCTCTGCAAACCCTCCTGGTCCATTTTGTTATTACGTTGTCTGCTATCAGTTCCCATGCTGCTCCCACTCTTTGTGAGCTCATCTACTGCACTGTGTGGGGAGGTTACGGTGTTGAATAACTTGATGTTTGTCTCTGTGATACCTCCATTGTTTAACTTGGGCTCTGGACTGTGACAGTCCTTACCCTTCTCCGTTCCAATGAGAGTGATTCTTCCTTCAAAGTAGCGTGGCTTATGCTGTCTGCATACTGTGTGTTATTTGCAAGGAAGAAACATCACAACTATAGGGTTTTTACCCTTTCCATCGATTAGCTGGGGTTTCTTTTGCTGTCAGTGGTTGAGAGTGTTGTAACGTCGTTCCTTTGCCATTGAATGGCAGGTTCCTTGCTCATGCTGGTCGCGGCATCACTGTGTGGGATTATCCACTGCTAAGGTAACAGAATACTTCGTTTTCTTTTAATGTCATTGCTAACATTCTTGTCAATACATTTCTTCTTGCATTTAATATAACAACTAACAGTCGGCTATATACTGGTTTTGCAGATATAACCTGCTACTTTTCTCTACATACAAAAGGAATGAGGGTTACGGCAATATGGGCCACGGTAAGCCCTGGTCTCTCCATGGCTCATCCACTTTGTCTAAACCCTTATGGGATTACGAGGGGTTGGTCGTTGTGGCCTTTTTGACCCTCAAGGCTTTTGGTTGTTTGTTTGATGTTATACATCGTGGGTTAATACCCTAGCTCTCTTGCAGAGCTCTCCGGCTTCGACCATGAGTGTAAAATCTTGTTTTGTAATTATTACTATGTTTATATTAACAGAATAGGATGTAAGCCTTCATGTGTAATTGCTTATTACGGCCATGGATTGTTAAACAAGACTGGGTTCCACCATGTCATTACTTTTGTATTATTTTGAATGGGTAGGGTTTTTACCCTTAGTTATTATGCACGTTTCAGAAACTGTTTGTTGTTCTACAATCCTTCATTTACTTATATTAATGAAAATGCGAAAGTTGATTTATAAACAGCTATAAGTAAAAATGCTGTTAACTCCACTGTTCATTGTTTACCTTGTATAAATTGATTCTTATAGGGTTTAACCCTAATCGATAGTGAAAGAAGTAACTCCATTATTTTTCCTTATATATTCCTGTTAAGTTCAGAAAGTATTTTCTGTAATATATAGGGTTACTATCTATATTTATAATTGGTAAATAAGCTCGATTAAGAGCATTCTGTACTTCTGTTGTTTATTTCCTGCACAAAATGTATTTGGTTTGTTCACTGTTTTAAAAAAAAAAGTATTTTTCATTAGGGTTTCTGTATCGGGTTTGTAATTTGACTTCCTTATGAATAAGGAAATATAAATACTGATGCATAGTTTATACCCTTTAATGAAGTAAGATTAAGAACTGTCAATTACTTGCAGCTCGGACAGTATGAATAGTTCTGGAAGATACTTATAGTAAAAAGATTCCTACTTTATCTTAATAGCAAAATAAAATAAAATACCTTACTACTACTATAATGACTATATTATCTTTCTGAAATCTCTGTAGCCTTTATATTAATACCCTTAGTTTATTTTATAAGTATTTTGAAAATAGTATTTGTTATTTGATTCTTCTGTGATTTATACTATACTATCTACATTCTGTTGTAATTAATTTATTTTCTTAGTTATAATGTTTACTTATAAATATTCAGCATTCTAATTAACTCTATCCAGAGTTTATTTTGTAAGTACAAATATTAACATTCATAGCATCAGGTCCAGAATGGTTTTGATAGTAGTATCTAAATATTATATAACTAATTCTTACTTGAGTTTATTCTTAGAAATGAAGTTATCTGAATACAAAGAAAGGAACTATACAGTAAAACAGTATTACTTCTAGTCTAACCTCTACTATCTATCCTTTTACAGTAGAAATTACTAGAAATGAAATACAGTACAAGAAGTAGTTTGAAACCTAAACTCATACCACAGTCAATAAAATATCTTTTCTGAAAATAGTTAAAGAGAACAATCTAATACTCTGAATTCTCATCAAGCTATCCTTATTTAAATTTTACCCCTGTGCTGGAGTACGATCTGGTAAACCCACATGTGGAAAAACACAGTGGTCATTATTTTTCATCTGTAAATTCTATTACTGATAAACTAATAACATTTAATTCATTAAACCCGTAAAAATTTTAATAATAATCAATCACATTCAACCATTTACAATTACTAAACAAGACCGTTAGGTGACAGAACCTGCTTAAGCTTTGGACAACAACAACAATGGGAGGTCGTTCCTCCCTACCAACTCCTGGAGAGCACTCAAACAACGACTCCTCAGGACCCCCGAGCTTGCTCTGGTCTCCCTGGCTAGAACTAGGTGCAGCAAAGTCAGATACCAGTCTTCAAACTCAGTATTAATCCAGAACTTATCAGTAAGTTCTCCCAGCTAACAAGCTATAAAATAACCAAGTTACTGCAGCAATCCCCTCAGAACAACTTACTTACTGTTTTTCCCTTTTTCCTTAATGAATTTCCTGAATAACATTCACCTGAATTAATTCTCTCTGGAAAATATCTGAGCAGCCTCAGCTCTCTTCATTGAGTAGTTTTAAAAGATTGCCTAGGTATTTTTGGGTTAGTTGTCATTTAATGAGCCACCTGCTCTGATCCCACTTTCTTGGGGGATCATGACCCCAAATATAGGGAAGTTGCCACCTGCAACTTAGGAAGTGTTTGAGGATGCTGCCACTTGTCTTTTTGCCTTCCACCTAGTTCCATCCACCAGTTTGACCAGTAACCTCTTTTTAACAGCTCTCCCATGCTGTTGTCTCCAAAATTTATTTATTAATAATAAAATATTCTGAATTACATTCCAATTCTGTTCACTCTGCTGAGTCATCAGTTCCTACTTAGTATTAAATTTAACATAATGTCTCAAGAATATAATTAAAACAATTTACATAATTTTACAAAATTGGGGTATGTGACACTCAGGCTCTGGAGAAGTTTGCACCACACATCCAACATGTAAACTTCTGTCTTGGATGTTTTCTGCTGTCTGATTTTGTGCATTTGAGCTTTCATCTTCTGAGATCATCCTCGATATTTTTTGATAATGATATGAATCTATTTTTCTGTATGTTGCAGCTTAGCATGGGGAGTTTCTATTGATGTTATACCTCTCAATTTTGAGGCTGGTCAAATAGATTTTGGAGAACCTGGTACAAATGGCCAGCATAGCTTTTACCAGTTAATTCATCAGGTATAATTATTGCTCTTCTGATGCCAGTGAAATGAGACCATGATTTTAGAACCTATTCGAATGACTACCATATGTTTAACCAGCCAAGTCATTAGGATTAGTTCTTGCAGAAGAAAAGGATGATTCATGCTTATTGGAAAACATAAGAACAATGCCTATTACATGGATATGTTTATCGGTTTCTCAAATATGGCCTGAGCCATTCTATCCTGCTATTGGCCAGCTTTATATTCAAGATATAGTTAGTGGTTTTTATGTGTGTTTTGAGTTACGGATAATTTAATATGGATAATAGTAAGCACTGGTGAGGGATTTCAATTGTAGGTAGGTATTTGTTTTTTTTAAATTCAATATCGTCGCTTAAGCGACGCCTATAGGTGTTGGTTAAGCGACGCCTGTAGGTGTGAATGTTTTTAAAAAAAATTTGTCACCATCTCTTAACCAACGGCCATGCTATAGAAGCGACGGCCTGTAAGTGTCGGATAACCGATGATTTACATTTAAACGACAGTAAACTGAGCTGTCACTTAACCGACGAAAAACTGAGCCATCGGATAACCGACGAAAATCCACCGACGCTTAAAAAAAATCATAGCGTCATACATGCACAGGGAAGTGTCGAAAATCCGACAATACGGCCGTCAGATTTTTGGTCGAAATGTAGTAGTGACAAAATTCTAACATGGGACAATCTTGTTAAGAAGGGATTCCAAGGTCCAAGTATTTACTCTCTATGCCTAAATGATTTAGAATTTGTCACTCATCATTTTGTGACGTGTTCCCTTTTCAACAAGGTTTGGAGCTTATATCAAGATGTTTTGAACTTTAGAGAATGTTAGAAGATACAAACTTTAAGGATTTCCTCTTGGATTGGTTTGCAAAAGATATAAGTACATGGAGCTTCCTATATGTATTATATGGGAAGTTTGGAAATCGAGGAATCATTATATTTTTGAAAACAAAGTTCATGTTCCTTTTTAGGTAGGTTCAAAATCTATAGGGCAGCTTTTGGCAACAATTAAAAGGAAAATGATTGTTAAAAATATACCACTCTTTAAACCTCATTTTGAAGATAGGGTTGTTGTTGGATATTTTGATCGTGCTCATATTAATAGTGTTGGGGGAGCAGGAATTTTTCTCAAATTAAAAAAAAAAAAGATCTATTTTTAAGTTAAATATGGGTGTTGAGGATGAGACCAATATTAGAGTGGAGCTTATGGATTTATGGGGCCTTAAGTGGTTTTCTTAAAGGAAGGGTCTACATATGTTACACCTTGTCGGCGATTCAAGGGTTATCATCAATTGGATTTCTGGAAAATCCAAGTTGGATATTCTTCATCTTTCTCATTGGAAGAAGAGGATTTTGGAATTGAAGGACTCCTTTGCTTTAATCTCATTCTCTCATATATTCATAGAATTGATTACTGTAGCTGATGCTTTATCTAAGGAAGTTGTGGGTCTTATGGAAGGAATTATAAATTTTGAAGAAATTATGGAGGAGATTGTTATTTATAGTGGGGTAATAGCCCTTTTCCTAGTTTGAAAGGGGTTATCCTATCCTTTTTTGGTTGTTGGTATTGTAATACCTGAATATTAGCCATAAGTTTTTGAAGGATATTATATGTTATTATGTAAACACTTAATTTGTGGTATAGGAGTCTATAGACTATTCAGGTTGGATGGGTTTTTTTTGGAAGACGATATGTAAAGATGATGAATTCATGGATAAGTGGTTTGAATTCTGGATTTACTTCTTTTAGCTGAAAAAAAGAAACATCTCAAAGGTTTTCAATGCAAGTATGCAGTGAGGCTCATCGAGTTGTATCATTGGGAAATTAGGAGACATGTAAATGAACTAACACATGGGAAAATCATTATATTTGATACCAACATTTGTGGTGAAAATTTATAAATACTTCAAGGATTTTTGTGTAAGCATGACAAAAATCACTTCGCGGATCCCTTTTGAAACACTTCAAGGATCTTCTTTTCACTAGTGTCTAACAAATGTTCTTACATGTTAACCTAGTCAACCAAATATTTGTTAGACTCTTTATACCTTATGTGGAGTAAGTTAGACACAATGGCACACTGAGAGAGGGGGGGGTGGGGTGAATCAGTGTGTTCTGAAACTTAAATCATTTTCAACATTTATGGTATTAGGGTGATTCCATGAAGGTGGGTAACACTTTGTGGCCAAATTTGGCGATGAAAACCTAATTTTTTACTCACGTGCTAGATAGAATCCCTCGAAATGTATATATGCCATGTGAATTTCGACTTGCAGTAAAAAAACAATTGTAGAATATTATGTTGGATTCCCAATGATATTTTTTTAAAACATTCTGATATCATTTAATGTATGAAATTTCACATTTAATGAACTGTGTGACCTTAAAATTTTGAAGAAGTTAATAAGTGGCTCATGTCCAACCCCAATAATTCAATCTTACATTAATAATTTAAAAAATATATATGTATGAGCATGATCTACACAAAATGCACTGTCGTTTGCATCTTTTTTTTTAATTTATTTCACAATATACAATTATTTATTATTTTTTGAAAGTGACCACATCCGATTTCAGCATCATTTTATACAAATGTGTGTCCATCCCAACTTTCTTTTCACTGTTTTCAAAAATTGAAAAACCAAAGATACTCTTTTGAAGAGGATGCGTCGATGTGTGGGCTGTGCATTTTAAAAAAAAAATTGGATGTGTATTTTTTACCCTGCATATTTTGCTTTGAGCTACTTCGAAGTTGTTGTAATGTTTTCTAAGTGTAAGTTTTAGAACTAATTAAAAAAAAATCCATATGAATTCCATAATGCATGCATGATACCTCAATGGATGGAGGATTTGGTGATGAATCTATCGATATGAACTCTGCACAGTTATGTGTCATGAATGGCAAGGTTTACACCCCTAGAAGACATAGAGAAACATTGGTTTTCCTGTAAGAAAGCTAATTCTCTATTTTTTAGGCCCTCGATCGAGGTATTAACATCCTTTGATTGAGGTTTTTAAATAAGCTCGATCGGGGTTTTTTTAAACCCTCGATCGAGCTACCATTTAAAGCACAAGGACCTCGATCGTGGCCTTAAAACCTAGATCGAGGAGGTCTTAAAACCTAGATCGAGTTATTATTAAAACCTAGATAGAGGTTTTTTTAAACCCTCAATTAAGGTGTTATGACCTCGATCGAGGTTTTGAAAATTTCTCTATCGAGGTACATTTTTTTGGTTTTCCCAAAAGCGCCTTACCAAAAAGTGTAACCCGGATCCATGGATGCACCCATTATTACTAATTACAGATTTATAGTTATAATAACACAGCAAGTATAACAGAAGGAATGGTGATCCTGAATCACATACACATGATAGAGACAAACAAATATTCATGTTTATTTGAGCACCTACTCAAATGAAGCTACAACCTCTGTTTACAAATTCCTTCTTGTAAGGAGTAGCAACTCTCATGTTTTTCTAGAACCCACTATAATAACATTCTCCAGCTACAACTGGGTGGAAGCACCAACTTCCACTTGTACAGGCTCCAACTTGTACAAAGAAAACAAACTATTTTCCCTAGCACCACCCTTCCATCCTTGTTTCTTAGAATTAAAACATGTACAATACAATATTTAGAAAAGAAAATATACCAATTCAAACCAACTTTGTTCAGACTTTCTCTTGAATTTTCTTATGCATCTTAGTTCCCCTCATCATCTCTGTTCTAGATATTCTTAAAAGCGCTCAGAGTCCTCAGTCATTCTGCAATATCTACTTTGACAAGGATCCATGCACCAGTTTTCTTCCTGTAGAGAGCGCCAGCCTTCATTCATCATGCACATCCTTTTATAAATGTCGATCTGTAAACCCTTTACCTATTCATATACCCGATGGTCCATTTCCATATCTGATCAAACTGTTTGATTCCTTAAGACTGATAAGGAATCCAATCACTAAGGAATTATGAGTTTTTGCAACACATTTTTTTCGTCATTTGGATTTTTCTGCACTTGTCATTTTCTGTATGAAATCAGAGTTTCCACACTTCTGATTCTGCACCGTTGATTTCGTTCGACCTCTACTAACCGTTGATCTGAACTCAAACTAACTTCTTTCGCCCATCCTTTTCTGTATAATCAATCTACACCGTCAATTTATTGCGCAACATTTCTCAACTGTCGATCTTAGATCCGGTGCGGGATGCAGACCTCAGGTTTTCAACATTTGTTTGAACAACTTCCAGACTTTCCGAATTCTGAATTCCACACTTCTGCCTTCAACTTCCAACCTTAGTCCTTTCCTATTCTCTCGCTTTCCACATTCCACTTTCTAACTTCTGCACTTCTGACTTCCAGACTTCGGTATTGGAAAACCCAACTTCTAGCCTTAGTCCTTTCCTAATCTCTATAGGATCACTCCCGACCGTCGTATCTGCTCATCCGATTGCTTTTCAAAATTTTGCATATTTTCTCCCGACCGTTGATTCCTTTTGTAGATTCATTCATGTCCATCAGATCTGTCCATCACAATAATTTCGTATTTTCTTCGGACTGTTGATCTCTTTTTTGGTTTTACTCTTGATCATCAAATCTGTTCATCAAATTGTCTTTCAAACTTTGATTCTCACAATAATTTCACATCCATCCTCTGTGTTAAATCACCTCTATTTTCTTTTGTGGATTCATTCATGTCCATCAAATCTGTCCATCACAATAATTTCAACCGCGCTACTTCATTCATCAAAATCCTTGTCAGCCATTTATCTGCTTCCATGATCAACCTCGTTCATTGATTGTGATTTCCTTTTGTCCATTGATCTTCGCACATGCCATGGATTATTCTGAGTTCTCTACTCCTCATCTGGATCATGCTTGGAACTATGTTGTGCCATCAGGCATGGATTCTTATCAGTCCTCTCTTCATCTGCGTTGGAACTATGTTGTGCCATCAATGATGGATAGTTTTGAGTCCTTTGTTCATCTAGATCATAAACATTACATTTACAATAAACATAATCCTGATAATATACATGGGAAAAATGAGTTCATTGTCCATTTTCCCATTCGGAGAACCCACATTAGAGTTGTAATATGGGTCAGATGTATTGGGAGGATATGAAATCATAAGAATGGGATGTGATGCTCGAAAATGTTAGGCTGTTAATTTGGATGCCTCAACTATTATGCACATTGGGTGAACTTCATGATTCAGTTTTTCAATACCCTTATGAATAACTAGGAACTCATAAAAATTATGAATGGTTTACACATCAAAATTGGTGAGGACCCTATCTTTGGAGGCTTGTCTTTCTCCTTCTTATTGCAACATTTATTTTTTAAGCTTCGATCGCGTGGTATTTTATCTCTACGACAAATCTATGATTGGAATAGTATTAATTGGACTACTCAATCATGGAAATTAGCTGATGTTATAATTATTCCTCCATTTCTCCATGATGAATGGAATCATTACATTATTAGTATCAAAATAATTTCGATGTATTTTTCCGCGGAAGAGGGCTATTTACATTGGTTACGGGATGTTGAGTCTTGAGTCCTCAAAGTAAACAATGATTATGAATATATCTCTACTAACAAGTGGGGAAATGAAACCTTATGGTGGTATTCTAAATTGTGGCATTGGGACTTTCCCTTAAAAATGATTTGTTTATCCTCATTGATCCTTAATAACAAAATTTTCTCTTGGGAGAATTTCCAAAAACATGTATGGTAGGATCTGGGATATTGTTGTTTATGTGGAAAGGTAGATGAATCCTCTGATCATATTTTCTGTTCATGTAATTTATCCATCCCGATCTAGCAAGAGATGCGCAAATTATTGGGTTTTAAGAAGATCTAGGGAGCTGTGTCTTTTGAGAAGAGCCTTTTTTATTGGAATTGTAGAAACTATAATAGGATAGAACTTCCTATTTATGTTTATTGGTCCATTTTGCACCATCAAAATCTTGTTTTTTTTAAAACATACCTTCTTGTATTTCCAAGTCATCTGAGCCATTATTTGTGACTCCAAGACTCTGAAGGTGAAGAAGACTCCAAAAATAAAATGTCGTGTTGCTCTTGAAATCAATTTGATTTTTCCTATAGAGCATTTTGATGGTTCCTTGTAGCTATCTAGGTTGGTCTCAGGTGTTGGTATGTATTTGTCTCTTTTCCCTACCCACTTCTTTTATTTATGGACAGTATGTGGAAAGGGTTCTAATACTTGTAGTGAACTCCTTGCCTTGGTTGGTATTCTCTTATTTTCCATATTCAAAACATCCAATATTTATAGCTTATTGGATACTCATTGGAAACTTAATATGTGGGATTCATGGCATCCTTTTGGAGTGGTTGAAACACCGTATTTGGATTTAACAAGATTCCTTCTCATATACTATATATTTTCATCATGTCTTTTGGGAATTTTATTTGGATGTTGATTCATTGTCTAAGAAAGGCCTATCTTCTTCCAAGGGACTTATTTAGTTTGAATAATGGAGAGATAAATTCTTGATCTCTCAGGGATCTATTCCTTTTTATGGTGCTTAGATCTTAGGCATGTCTTCAGATAGATCATTTTTTTGTGAATTTTGACGATCTATAGAATCTATGTTATGACATAATTTTGGTAACTCCAGGGGCTATAGTGTATAGCTTTGATACTTTTGATGTATATGGCTGGTATAGAATGATTGCGTAATTTGTGAGCAAATAGAGGATGACATATGTAAGTATACATATGTATAGTTTAATTCATTTTATGAATAACAACTATAACATTTTCCTCGTGAAAAAAAAACTAGGAACACTCCCTCGTAAAATAGATCAAATCATTTTGGTGCAAGTACAATAAAACCCACTTCGTGGAGCTCACTGAAACATTTTGGTGTCAATCTGCAAGCAAAATTGAAACCCAAATTGAAAATAACACCCAAATGACATAAAATTTGTTTTTATGAAAGCAAACTCAAGGTTTAAATTATTACATGCTTTTAATTTTAAACATGATAGAAATTCCTATTAAACCCATAGCAAAAACATCCATATGGAGACCAGGATAAACTCACTCAATTTATTTCATATTTGTATGAGTGAAAGTGACCTAGAAATGTAAGCAACACCTCTTCCTCTATCAACTCTTTATCCTGAATATTTTAACTAGTTTGAGCGATATGCCCATCCTGCAACCAATCCCATTAGTTAGGAACCATGATACATCAAGACCTTTCTAAGAAGGAAGATAATGAATTCAATTCAAGGGTTTACAAAAACACTTATATTTGTAGGTTCCCTAGCATTTTTTGATTCACCAAACAAAAAAGACCACCTTTTCCCTTTTGTGCTACCTAGAAAACTCAACACTTTCAAAAGAATGTCAGGAAAACAAAACAATGCACATTTGAATTCTAAGATCCCACCAAATGATGTACATCCTAATCAATAACAAAATTAATGGAATTCTATGTACTAAGTTTACTATTAACATAGTCTACAACATCAAACCCAACATAGTCCCTGGAACTCAATCCACATGGATACAATTGATATTAACATAGTCTAGGTATTAAGAGAGGCACACACATAATGTAGTCCAATTAATGAGGTTCCCTTGTATCTTCCCTTGTACACATTGTTGACCTTCCACTCTCCAAGATAACAACACTATGATCAAACAAACAAAGTAATACATTGACATGACACAAAAATAAATGAAAACTTAATCAATTTACTTGTGTCTTCCTTGTTGATCCATAGATTGATGTGTATATTCCACTGGAACAGTTCATCAGAACACATCTTGCAACTTCTTTTTATTAGCTTATTTCCACTAAACGCTGAATAAACTTGAAATCATAGAAAAATAGCTAAAGAAAAGAAATACACAATCCACACAAATAACATAAGATATACCCTAGGAAAACCCACAAAGAAGAAAAGCCTAGCCATAAGTGAGGACTATTCCTTTCTCTATTTTTATTCAATATGGAGTGTAAATACAAAGAAAGTGGTACTCTCTATGGATTTATATATGAATTTGTGGCCATAATGACTACCATAGGATCTCTTACTTCCTCTTTTATGCTCTAATATCCACTCTCATGTTGTTGCTCAGCTATGAAACAGTAAAGTAACATCATAAGAATGGAACCAACTTGTTAGTTTTTCATCATATAAGCTAGCATTATGATCTTAGGATCTTTTCACTAAGAGAATAACAAGCACAGCAATAAAACATAAGCACATCACAAGAGACAAGAGACACAAAGAGTTTTCCTTGGGGAAACCATAAAGGAGAAAACCCCACAACTTCCTCTGAGATAGAATCAACACCAAAACAGTAAAAGCCCCAAAACAGTAAGATGATCTCCACACAGCAGCAGTCTCCCTCTCTCACACTGAGAGAGCTTCTCCTCTCACTCATGTTCCCCAATGAGTGAGTGTCAGTGTTGCAAGTAATAAATAGAGAGGCTCTCACTCTCTATTTATATTCTTCCATTCACTTGAAGTGCACTCCAACATGTCAGCCTCACTTAACAATTACTTACTAGAGCTGACATCTCTAGGAGTGTCTAATAACCCTAGTTCCCCACCACTTGTGGGGACTTTTCCTCCTCCGACCAATACGAGGGTAACACAATGGTGGTGACTATTGCCCCGACTTACAATGACTCACCTAGGGTCAAATTCAATAGGATATTCTAATAACCCAAGGGCCCCACAACTATGGGGACTTTAACCCTTGACCAATAGGAGGGTTAGCCATAATGACTTGACATGACTTTCTCATTATAGAAACTTCCCGGAATAAACATCAGGGTATGACATGACTCAAATACATTACAATACATCCCGGAATGAACATCGGGTTACAATAGATAAGAAATACAAGTGAATACATTCTGAAGTTACAATTACATCAACACTCCCTCTTAACTAGGAAGGTATTCTCTCGACACAATTTATCAGCACAAGTCTTCTTCTCTGTATCATCTGAGTCATCGTCAAGTCTTCGTCGTCTTCAAAGTCATCTTTATCTTCAAGTCATATTTATCTGTAAGTCATCTTCATTTTCAAGTCATCTTCATCTGGATCTGGATCATCATCATTGAATCTAGATCATCACTTGATCTGGATCATCATCACTAGATATGGATCATCACTCGATCTGGACATCATCACTGGATCTGGATCATCACTCGATCTGGATCATCATGGAGCATCATCACTGGATCTGGATCATCTCTTGATCTGGATCAACATCACTAGAATGGATCTAGATCATCACTCGATATGGATCATCACTGCTGGATCATCATCACCATTAGAGGAATTTTGGGGTCTAAAATGGGCCTCCTAAGGAAAATAATAAAATAATAGTTAAAATAATAAAATAATAGTTAAAATAATAAAATAATATTGATTAATTTTGGAGGAAGAAAGAAAAAAACTACTTTTTGTGTTCATATTTTCGACATATCTCCCTGTGTTTTTACTCAAATTTCAATCGGGAGAGATCATTGGATGTGGAATTTGATTCTGCATCCAACGAGTACCCACACTGCATACTTTTGACGGACCTCGCTACCCCAAAAACAAGAAATACCTGAAAAAATGTGATGATGATGTCATCATCACATTTTTTCAGGTATTTCTTGTTTTTGGGGTAGCAGGGTCTATCAAAAGTATGCAGTATGGGTACTCGTTGGATGTAGAATCAAATTCCACATCCAACGAGCTCTCCTGATTGAAATTTGAGTAAAAACACAATGAGATATGTCAAAAATACGAACAAAAAAAGTAGTTTTTTTTAATGACAAATATGTCAATTCAACCATTATGGTTGACTTATTTTATTGAAATTCTATTGGTTCTTGAATTCCAACTCACAAAAACTTATTTTGGCACGTTTTCTTATAAGGCCCATTTTAGACCCCAAATTTCCTCTAATGGGATCTCGATCATCACTCGATCTAGATCATCACTGGTGCTATCTCATGATTCTTCTCATCACAGGAAGTTCTACAGAGCCAGCCCTTTTTCATGCTAGTTGTAGGCCTACCCATCATGTAGGTCTTCGCCCAGCACTTACATCTGACCTACTCGTCAGAAATGCACGCTCAGCACTCACGTCTGATCATGTAGGAACCAATCCTATAATCATATCAGAAAGGATTAGCACTCACATTCACCAGCATGATAGGACACACCTACTATCATCTGTGAAATGGCTCAGCACTTACAACCGCCAGCATGATAGGACACACCTACTATCATCTGTGGAAAGGCACAGCACTCACATCCACCAGCATGGTAGGACACACCTACTACCATCTGTGGAAAGGCTCAGCACTTACAATCACCAGCATGGTAGGACACACCTACTACCATCTATGAAAACGCACTGCACTTACAATCACAAGCATGATAGGACACACCTACTATCATCTGTGAAAAGGCACAGCACTTATAGTCACCAACATGATAGGACACACCTACTATCATCTGTGAAAAGGATCAGCACTTACATCTATCCAAGCAGGAACACATCCTGCTCATAATGATGGAAGAGCATGCACTCATATCTAATCAAGAGGGAACACATCCCAGCAATCATATCAGAATGGCCCCCAGTCCTCCTCGACTGAGCTACTTGGTAACTGACCAGGTGCCTCCATTATCCTAGAGAATGGCAGTTGCCCTTACATCTATCCTACTCGATAGAATGGCCAGCACTCATATCTGCCATGGAAGGGAGCAACCCTACCACCATGACATAATGGCTCAGCCCTTACATCTAACCATGGAAGGAACCAATCCTCTCACCATGTCAGAATGGCTATGGGTCTCATCACTTTCTCTTGGAGGGAACCTCGATATGGAGAACACCAAGTCTCTCCCTGAAGTACTCGAACTTCAGCCTAGCCAATGGCTTCATCAATACATTAGCTATTTGTTCCTCCGTCCCAACATACTAGAGCTTCACTGCTTCTCTCTGCACCATATCCCTGATATAGTGATACTTGATCTCGATATGCTTCGACTTGTCATGGAACACTGGATTCTCTGACAACTTCACGCAACTCTAGTTGTCAGAATGTATACAAGTAGCATCCAATTGGAGATCAAATATATCAGACAGTAGCTTCTGCAGCCATACTGCCTCACAACTAGCTGAACAAGCTGCGACATACTCTGATTCAGTTGTACTCAGTGCCACACAGGATTGCTTCCTGCTAAACCAAGAGATCACTCCTGATCCCATACTGAAGCAACATCCTGAAGTACTCTTCCTGTCGATGGCACTACCTACCCAATTTGAATCAACATAACCCTCTAGGTTAATCTTTTGATTCGCATCATACTTGAGCCCATAATCAATTGTACCCTTCAGGTACCTCAAAACATGCTTTGCAGCAATCAAGTGAACACTTCTCGGATCTGTCAAGTACTAGCTCAAGGTGTTCACAACAAAACAAATGTCTGGTCTCGTGTTCATCAGGTACATCAATGACCCAATCATCTGATGATACATTGTAGCATCAACCGACTCTGATGAAGCATCACTCAATAGCTTCAAGTTCGATGCCATAGCTGCGGCCATAGCTTTGTAGTCCATCATCCCAAACCTCTTCAGGATCTCTACTACATACATCCCTTGTCCAAGGAAGATTCCATCTGTACTCTGCCACACCTCCATACCTAGAAAGTAATGCATCATCCCCAAGTCCTTCATTTCGAACTCAGCAGCAAACTTTATCTTCGTATCAGCAATCAACCCATCCGTACCTGTCACAAATAGATCATCTACATATAGTAGAAGCATCACTGGGTTGCCATCCTCAACCTTGTAGTAAAGGTTGGAGTCTGCTTTACTCTTGGTAAAGCCTGAACTGGATAGAAAGCTGTTAATTCTGCCATACCATGTCGAACCTCAGGATATTCTGTAGTCACTCCCTCTGAAGCGGAGCATCATACTCCCTCCGTCTTCTGTACTCTATGCAATAAAACATTCTGTACCAGAGTGACGAGTAGCTTCCTATGCTACTAATATTCTATGTGACCATCTAGTGTATAGACTTGCATCTTCAACCTTGTAGTAAAGGTTAAGATCTTCATCGATCTCATCATGTATGTGTTTCAACTCTTACCGGCTGTAAATGTCTCTTCGTAGTCTAGGTCTTCCTTTCGTGAGAAGCCTCGTGCTATGAATCTTGCTTTGTATCCCATGATGTTTCCATCTACTGCATGATGGAACTATGAACTTCTCTTTAGGTCTCAATACTGCACCCTGACATCATTCTTCTTGAACCGGTCTTCCCTTTCTTCTTGGTTGTTGGAAGGTTCTGCATCAATGATGTCACTGCACTCGTCATATTATTCTTTGTATTTGAACTGTCGTCACTTGTTCTTCGGAACAAGTCTTCATTCTTTTTTGCTTGTAGGAGATTATGTATGCGGTCTTTCCTACAAGTCAAATGCATTTGTATGGTTAGAAACATTTCATAAGGAATATTTATACTGGCAAGTTCTTATGCATAAATATATGATCATACAACTACTTTCGCCAATACAACATTCATCCATATCTCATTGAAACTTTCTAGATGCCTTCCATCTCTACCAGGAAAACATTGAGATTATGCACTTAATCCAATATCTCAGCAAAGAGGTTTCATTCTAGATAAGTAGCAATGGAGAGTTGTGTAGCACCATGAGCTACTTACCCATCACATGCATATTAGTAGTATACTATCGTTAATTCAAACATCCTATCATGCATAATACATCAACTAAATATAAACAAATGCATAACAAAACAATATCATGAAATGACAATTAAATACTTATCTTTATTTGTTTCATGGGTAGACTTCTTCTTGAGCCTTCGACTTCATCGTCTTCTTCATTCATAATAGCATCGTTTCTTATCCAAATGCTAGGATGGATAAGGGGTTCTTCAAGAGTTGAGTCCTTCGTATTCCTCATTGTTTGAGGGATCTTCTTTGGATGGTGAGAGCTTGATCTTCAGTTTCTTCCATCTTCCCTTCTCTTCTTATGAATCGAGCTTCTTCTTCTTCTCGGATTTTGCTGAAAGTAATCACTTCCTTCTAGCACACATTCCTCGAATGAATGAATCCCATGATCCTGGGAGGCCATTCAAGGTGGCCATCACTACTTCTGCATTCTTCACTTCTTCTTTTACCGCTTCAAGTTGTTCTTGATTTGAGAGACTCTTATGACTGCATGGTCTCTGCATTCTGGATCTTCACATTCTTCAACTGGTTTCTTAAGGTCATATTCTGATTTATGTTCTTCCCTTAAAATAGCTTGGTCAAGGAATCAAACATCTTTGGTGTCTTTAGGGAAGTCACTTGTGGTACAAGTTGATTCGTGACTGAATCAACCATGATCTTCCTGGCCTTGACCAAGTTCTTCTTGTGTAAGGCTTCTAGCCTCATCTCCCTCTGGAACTGGAACCTCTACGCTCATGTAGGTGTTCAATCCATTTTCTTCAGAGAGATCATATACTTCTATGCTTGGAATTTGTTCAAATTCACCAAGCTTATCATCAAGTTGATGTGATAGATCACTTTGAAATGAGAACCTCAAATGAAAATAGCAAAGGATTAGATCTTACCGATTTGAGGTTTCCGTCTTGGTTCTGGAGCTGGCTGATCTAGGGTTTGTCACAGAAACCCTAATTTTCAAAACTTGGAATATTTTAGATCTGATTGTATAGATAGATATATCTCTTCAAATGGAGCTGTCCAATGTACTCCTTTTCTCAAAACAGTGGAGGGAAGCTCCCGGAACAGGAAGCCCTAATTTTCCAATTTCTTCTGCAGAAATTCCTGTTACTATTACTATGATATCTCATAAATTTCTGCTCCCCTATGTCTGAAATTTCTCACTGAGGTAACCTCGCATATCTCTGATCCAAAACCTCAGTTTTCATCAGAATTGGTTTCACGATTTGGGATTTATGATCCTTTTCCCAAGGTGACCTGTTACAGGACTGTTCAGAACAACGAAGTTGTACGGCATGACACGTGTCACCGATCCATCCTCTGAGTCTGCTCTTCGAACCACCAAAATTAAATTCCGTTCCCTTTCTGTAACATCTTTAGGAATTC
The DNA here is from genome assembly GCA_001517045.1 of Pseudotsuga menziesii. Lineage (NCBI taxonomy): Eukaryota > Viridiplantae > Streptophyta > Pinopsida > Pinales > Pinaceae > Pseudotsuga > Pseudotsuga menziesii. Next base: position 25,250 of record LPNX010347878.1, read on the forward strand.
AATTTGGACCTCTGTAGCCCAATATATTGCAATTCTCCCCAAGTGTCCTGTTTAGGGATGAATTCTGGAAGAGGCTGGAACCCTAACTTGGAGAGATCATATCTCCTAGAATACAGCGAATCTAAGGCTTAATTTTGAACACAGTATTCTTCAGGAGTTTTTCTTCATCCCATACAATGTTCAGCTTCTGAGACTTTTCCAATCTCGGAATATAGCGAATGTACCAAAACTTAGCAGTTTTAGTATTTAGGGTTTTTCCTAGCTCGGGGTCAAACTAGGGTTTGAATTTCCCAGAGTTTCACCCAACCAAATTTCTTGATCTAGGTCTCTAAACTTCGGTTTTGATGAGGAGAAAAATCCTATGCTGGTCTCACTCAAAAATTCCTCTTCTATAGAAAGCCCTAATTTCCGCACCGAAAACTGAAAATGCTCCGAATCGAATTTCGCTTCGACAGAAAGATGCGCCATTCAATGGAGAGTCATCCTAGCATACTTTTGCTGATGGATTATGGAGAGAGACCCAAAAATTAAGAAGACCTAGATTTTGCAGTTGCACAATGTCTTCTTCTCAGGTTAGCTCTGATCCCATGTTAGTTTTTCATCATATAAGCTAGCATTATGATCTTAGGATCTTTTCACTAAGAGAATAACAAGAACATCAATAAAACATAAGCACATCACAAGAGACAAGAGACACAAAGAGTTTTCCTCAGGGAAACCATAAAGGAGAAAACCCCGCAACTTCCTCGGTGATAGAATCAACACCAAAACAGTAAGATGATCTCCACACAGTAGCAGTCTCTATCTCTCTCACTGAGAGAGCTTCTCCTCTCACTCATGCGCCCCAATGAGTGAGTGTCAATGTTTCAAGTAATAAATAGAGAGGCTCTCACTCTCTATATATATTCTTTCGTTCACTTGAAGTGCACTCCAAAATGTCGGCCTCACTTAACAATTACTTACTAGAGCCGACATCTCTAGGAGTGTCTAATAACCCTAGTACCCCACCACTTGTGGGGACTTTTCCTCCTCCGATCAATAGGAGGGTAACACAATGGTGGGGACTATTTCCCCGACTTACAATGACTCACCTAGGGTCGACTTCACTAGGATAGTCTAATAACCCAAGGGCCCCACAACTGTCGAGACTTTAACCCTTGACCAATAGGAGGGTTACCCATAATGACTTGACATGAATTTCTCATTATAGAAACTTCCCGAAATAAACATCGGGGTATGACATGACTCAAATACATTACAATACATCCCGGAATGAACATCGGGTTACAATAGATAAGAAATACAAGTGAATACATTCTGAAGTTACAATTACATCAACACAAATCTCTTCCTAATGGTCATATATTTAACATAGTATGATAGTCATCTAAGATTATATGATTTTAGGGGTTTTACATGCCTCAATTCCCAATTAGGGTTGGGTTTTTTCACATTCTAGAATGCTCTTGAAATTCTACACATGACAAGATCTCCATGTATGAGAAATGAGATTTGATATGGAATCCACTCAGTATCTGTTAATATTTGAGAAATACTGAAGATATTTGTACTTTAAATTTTTTATCAATGCATAAATACAGAACAATGAATCAATGAACCATGAAAACATTCACCCACATAAATCATTCATCCACAACACAAGATGTACCCTGCGGAAAATATTCAAAAATAGAGAGGATGAAAAACCCTAGAAATTCTTCAAAATATAATAGATAGATTTGTATAGAATGGTTCATAACACAAAATAAGATTGCCCAATAATGGAGAATCCCACAATAGAGAGGAGAGATCCACTAAAACAATTATGTTGAGCTTGCCATGTGCCCATCACATTAATAACAAGTCAAAACAACCTCCCATGCAAAAATAGTGAAAGGGTGCGATGGAGAATTATTCCTAGTGCATAATAACACGCCTTTTTTGAACTAGTGCCAAGTCGGTGTCTTGGATTTCTCACCATGCACAAGATATGCACCATACCTTCCATAATTAAATTTAACTGAATGTTAAATGACTTTGAAGTGAACTCAATCGTTAATTGAATGCATGACCACTTAGTTAGGATGATAACTTAAGTGTCATGGTGCTTTAAATTTAATGTCATAAATGAAAAACACTCTATTTACTATTAATAACTTTGCATGGATCTCTTTAATTAACGGATGCATGCTTTATTACAGCTAAGTCTTTAAATAGGGCCTTATCAATTCAAGTTCACTAGAGACATACTTATGTAATTCAAATTCTTTGTCTCTTTATGCTTATCTCTTTATCATTTAACTTTCATTGCATGGTCCACATGTGTATTTATTATTTATTCATCATATCATATTATAATCATTAGAATTATCACTAGTTATGATCATATTATATTACTCTTGGACCTTATAGTCATTACTAAAGTAATTCGCTCTAGGGGTAGCTAATCCTTAAAGGAGACTTAAAAGTAATCTATGACCATGGTTAGTGATATATCACAGAACATTTGTTCTTCAATATACAAAAGCACTTAACCTCCATGACTAGAGGTCTATCCGATAGGCTACCATACATGAGAATACTTGACTTGATATAACTCACAATTCCACAGTCTTGGTATCACTCACAAGACTTTACAATACAACACCATCACCTCAATTATATGACGATATATAGGACTTAATATAACTCACAAGTCCTGACTTGATATAACTGATAGGTCTGGAGAATGACTCCTGATGATGTACAATCAACACTCCCTCTTAGTGAGGGAGGAATTCTCCTCCATACCAAGCATTTTCTGCCATACCAGGAAATTTTTTCCATTTAGGCATTTCCTTCCATACCTAATTTGTCATAGAAGTACGCATACTTTTTTACAGATAGAATCTATGTTAACACATATATATTCTTACAATATAATATTTAGTATCAATGTACTGAATTTTACCTTATAGGACCATGAATCCAATGAAGTGATACTTCATCTTAATGTGTTTCAACTAAACATGAAACAACGGGTTTTTGGAAATCTGTACTATAACGCCTAATAATTATAGTCTCAAGTCTTTCACCACATTAGGTATCCCAACACACACTACTCCTCGGTAGGTAGTACTATCTGAAATACAATTTTATTATGTCATACTCTCTGACATAAACCTTGCTTCTATAGTACTAGCTGCAATATAATTAGCTTCTGTAGTACTAACCACAATTCACATAGCTAATCCCAAGCTATATAATAGGTCTACTATGTATGAAAATACAATAAAGAACCTATTCTAATGTACCTCAAAGGTAATCTAACATATTTTTAGTAGTAATCATAAACTACAACAGGTCTACTAAGTATCTTAAAATACCAACAAGCTACTTACCCATGGTAGCATCATCTGGATCGGATCCAAAATGTAGTTTCCCTAAACTAGAAACTATGGATTTCAAATCAATAATATACAACATTTTACAACACACATTAAATGTGTAATATCTTGTAGAAGGAAAATTATCATTTTTTCCTTTCAATCTTCAACATGTGTTGACTTCTAGAATCTTCTAGTATCCGGAAAAGTTCCTTTTTAGCTTTCCATTCTCTATGATTTTCTCCAAGCCCTAATCACTTTTACAGTGATTTCATATTTGTACCACAACATCCCACTAGCCACCTATGTGACTATATAATCTCTCCAATAGGTTTGAATAATCCCCATCAATCCCCACTATAACTCTTCTCGAGTATCTGATAGTATCTAAGACCTTGACTATGTCTCTTCTCATGCAGATTCTCTCCACAAGATATACCACAACCCAAGGCTATATGAGTCATGTCCAATGACTAACTAGTGGGGGCTCTATTTGCTACTACCTATGGAGATACATCAATACTCTCTCTTGAAATAGATGAGTCTTCCTATATTACATCAATATTGTCATGGATATAGGACTTAGAAATAATGCTAGCAATGTTTCTCATTTGTGGACATGTGTCAAAGTTGTATTGCTCCTTTTTGCACCATGCCTCAGATATAAGTGATTAGGAACCTCTTAAATATTTTACCACTTTACAACATGCTCTATCTAGAGAAACATATTTGATGTGATATTTTTTTTTATCTCTGAACTATTTAGAATCCATATATCCTTGAAAATTTCTTTCACTAACTTAGACATGTCTGAATTAACATTCATTCGTACCAAGATTCACACTCATGCATACCTAGTTACTACAACACTTGCTTTGTTGTACATGACTATGTACTGACTGTAAATCATACATTCCATCCTAGTTCTCACTAGGTGTTGGGATTATTAGTTATTCCTCCCTTGAAAACCATAGTACATTTGTCTTTTTCTATCTTAGAAGGTCATTGCCACTTCACTAGTGCATGGGGGACACACATGGGGGAGACTTACCAGTCAATGCGCCTATCTAAATGAGTTTAGGAGCTCCAGGGACCAATCCCTATAATATAGGAACCCACTATGATTTCCACCAGTAGTCACCAACAATTGACCCTAGTCAGTGATCAATTATATTCAGGTATTGTAATGTCCCAATTCGAAAATTCCCAATGAAGGCAGAATTTTGGAAAAATTGTCTTGACTAGTTTTGACTTTGAGGGATTTAATTGGCTCAAGAGGGTCTCTAATTTTGTAGGGACTGATGTGGTGAGTCTTATAAATATTCAATTGACTCTCCGATACTTTTATGATAGGTCATAGACATCTGCAACTCAATTTGGGCATGATGGAAAAAAGGGAAAAATTACTATCAATTTATGATGCAATTCCCCCTAAGGTGTGGGAAGAAATGGCTCTCCAAATCCTATGCAGCCCTCCAAAATTTTAGAAAATAATTTGGGGAATATAATTAGACTTCATTTGCTATCATTTTTTGTGTTTAACAGTTCTGCAACATGTTATTAAATCTTAATATTCGAATGCATAATTTCAATGACATTTGCCTAAGGGAAATGACATAAAAGCTCAACTCCGACTCATAAATGGTGCATATAATGGTTCATAAAATAGAAATATAAATATATACCATTTTCATAATTTCAAATCTAACTAAAATCATATAAAATTGACCTAAGTCGCAATACACATAAGATATACAATCTCCATTGAAAGGGAAAATCATCGCATGGAAACTAGTCACAATAAAGCTTGGAAATGTGGACATTTTCATATGTATTTATTCTGATTTCAACTTACAGAAAATATGAGAGACATATTACAGAGCCATGAATCATTCACCCATGCTTGGGCATCAACTGAACTCAATGGGGTGCATCCACCATTCACAAAAGTGCACCCTCATAGAAAAACATGGAAATATGGAAGTGGAAATTGAAAGAATGGGAGGAGAGATGGGTCACAAACAGTAGACGCCTCCTATATCCATAAAAAAACTTCATTAACATCCTAATTATAGGTATTAATTTCCTCTCCCATTTCCAACTTGGATGATAATCGCACCATTCTCAAAATTGCCTCAGTAGTAGGGTAAGTGTGCACTGACTGTGCAATGGACAAACTAATGCTCTCCATTTCAAGGAAAATTCAAAAATGATAAAAAAACCATTTCCATTCCTCATGAAATATTTTTATAACCCTCCTAAGTTCCTCCAAGTTCGAATTCATTCCCATAGGATTCTTCCATCTCATCCTTGATGTTTAGTAACCTCCATGCCACTTGTCCTTGGGCCTCAACCCTTCATCTTCCACCAAATTCGAATGGATTCCACCTAGTCCCAAGTGTGCCCTATTAGAGGAAATTTTTATCTCTTAAATTTCAGGTTTTCATATTTCTGCAATTAGTTCTAACTTGTCATAGAATATTCCATCATTGTTGTCATAAAGCACAAGGAATCTAACTCCACATGGCACCTAGTTTCTTCCTAAACTCTTACTCTTCTATGGGGAGTTACTCCTCCTTACCCATTTGAATACTTGATCTAATGATATGTTTATTTTATGACTCTTCACCTTCCAAGAACATTCCATCACTCATAATTTCGAATTTGGGGTTAATTTATGACATGTGTAAGGAGGAATGTAGCCACCCAAGGCCCCCATGGACCTCTAAATGTACTTATTAATAAATGCCACTTTAATTTCTACATATTTATTATTTCTATGGCCAAAATTAATGTGTAAATGATAAACTAAGGTTCTCTTGGGTCCCATATCTCCCTTATTACAATATTTAATGTCTCCTCCCCCAACCTAGCAAACTAGTAGGTGGGTGAAACATTATCAACTAGTAGACCTATTGGAATGGGGATATGAAAATCCTCCCCACCCAATATTACTTGTCCTTAAGCAATGGAAATTTTGGATGGTGCAAAATTTTCTTATCTTCCCAAGTGACCTGCTCTCTAGGAAAATCCTTCCATTGTACCAAATATTCTTTTATTGTTCTGCTCTGTAGCCATCTCTCCCTTGTTCTCAAGATTTTGTGTGGAATGAGAACAAGTTGTCCTTCATCGTACAAAGGTGGTAAATTATTTAAAACTGAAAATTTCTTCCCTATAACATTATTTAGACAAGAAACATTAAATACATTATGAATTTTGCTTGCCATGGGAAGCTCCAATTGATAGGCCTCCTCTCTAACTTTTCGAATCACCTTGTAGGGACCATAAATTATTGGTTTGAGGTTTTATGAACCTTTACCTTTTATGGTGCCTTGTTTGTAGCGCTGCAACCTAAAATACACCAATTCATTCACTTAGAATTGTCTCTCCATTCTATGTTGATATGCATATTGTTTCTACTGATTTTGAGCAACCTGCAAGTTATCGCTCAAAACTTTCAAAATTTCTTGATTTTATTCAATCCAATCCTTAGCCTTTGGAGCAATACTATCACAAAAAATGTGGTAGATAAAAGTGTATGCACCATAACCATAAATTTATTTAAAATTATACATGACAATGGACATATGGAAAGTATTATTGTAACAAAACTCACCCAAATGCAACCATTTTATCCATGCTTTTTGCTGCCCACTAACATAGTTCTTCAAGTAGCCTTCCAACCATTTATTAACGCTCTTTGTTTGTCCATCAGTTTGGGGATGATAGCTTGTACTAGGTTTCAAATTTGTCCCCGCCATTTTGAAGAGTTCTTGCCAAAATGCACTCAAAAATATGCTATCTCTGTCACTTACAATGCTCTTAGGAATCCCATGCAATCTGAAAACTTCTTGAAAAATAGTTCAGCCACTTGTGCAGCAGTGAAAGTGGTAGTAACAATAAATAAATGATAAAATTTAATGAGTCTATCAACCACCAAAAATATGCAATCCTTAACAAATATTTTGGGCAAACCAGTGATGAAGTTCATGGAGATTCTCTCCCATTTTTGTTCTGGAATAGGAAAGGGATGTAATAGACCAGCTGGATGGGTGTGCTCCCATTTATTTTTTTTACATGTGAGGCATTAATTAAAATACTTCAGAACATCATCCTTCAACCCTTTCCATGCAAATATTTCCCTCAACATTCAGTATGTTTTGAAGAAACCAAGGTGATCTGCTAGAGGAGAATCACGAGCTTTCTTTAAAATTTCCTCCTTCAAACTCAAATTAGGGACCAAATATATTCTATCTCTGTGGTGATGATTCCTTCCAGCACCTTATACCTATCATCATGGTTAGTTCCTTCAAAAATTTCACAAGAAAATTTATCCTTATGTTACGGAGAGAAATTCATATTGCTTGGGGTACCACAACAGACAGATTAACTCCAGAAATCAATCCTTTCCTATATGCAAGAGAAACCAAACATCTAACACTAAAGGATATTGATTCATAATTTATTCCAGACGGTTGATGTAGATCCCCGTTGAGCTTTTCCACTCCCTCTTGTATTGGCAATTTGCTTCCTCAACATTCAGCACATAAGACAAGCATGCTATATATAATTGTGTTAGACCTACTCTAGAATATATAACCAATAACATATAAGCATTTAAAAGCATCCATGGATCAAATACTCATTTAAATACACATTATTGGACAGGAAAAGATATTTCTATTGATATAAAACAAAGATTACAATAGCGACAACCTCTGTCGGCACATCTGCAAATCGGAGAAATTGGGTCCCCCACTTGGGCCTCCACCACTTCAATCCTCCATCTCTCAATAGCAATATCACAAGAAAAAGGAAAGCTTGAGAAGAACACAAAGTGCTCCAAGGGACAAAGGGACGCAGACTCAAGTATAAGCTCTGGCAACAATGGACTATAGTTTTCTTGCTCTTCAATTTCTCCTCTTTCAATGTATCCAAAGGGTTCCTTATATAGTGCTTCAATGGGGTAATGGAAGGTCAAATCCAAGCGATCTCAAGGCATATGGAAGGCCAAGAGACAAGTGGCTCAGATACACATCAAGTAAAACTCCAAAATCATTTGGCCTTTTGCACACATCCCGATGTATACGGGTTTAAGGGTCAAATCCGCGTATATATGTGAGAAAGGGATTAAAAGTCGCGTATGGAAATTATTGCATGTTTTTAGGGATGACCTTGGAAACATCAAAGGTGAAAAAATGGTCCATTGGGTCTAAAGAATCTACAAAGGGATAGGGAATGCCATAAAGGTGTGATATCCACCATGTGTGGTAAAATCAGCTGTAACAGATGCCCCTTAATGTGTGAGGTCAGAGGGGTCTTACGATGGCCGAAATACATTATAAGTCCATCCCAGAAGTGGAGCGATGAAGAACCCAGTGGAAGACCCAACCATCCAATCAATACAATACAATGATCAAACTCTACACATAACTGCAAGTAGATGTAGCAATCCTAGATACATAAGAGTACAATGCCCATGAATAGGCATGATACAAAATATGACATGTGTGGTCATCACCACATACAATATATATAGATCAAAATCTCCAAGACGAATATATACACAGGATCATGATCTCCATGTAGGCTGAAGATATATAATGGATCAAGATCTCCATAATGGCTAGAAATATCTGACATGCACTGGAATCAAGTCATGAGAGCTGAAATCTCATGAACACTGGCACGATCAAGGAGGTAGCATATAAGAGATGCCACCAATCTATAAGGTCTTCTACACAAACCACTATGAGTACATGTCCTAGTATGTGAATAGACTTGTTGAGCTCGAACATAGTAGTCCATAATCTGATTACCAGTCATTGATGTATACCGTTAATAGACGCGAGATCACCCATGGATAATGAAAATGGGAATCAAGGTACTAGAATGCAAACTAACAAGTGTGAATAAATGTGTTGAGGTCGAACACTTGAAAGGATCCATCGATCAAGGGACATTGATGTATTCCCAAAAACTATCGATGGTGAGAGAACCTACCACTGATGACTGCAAGTCTCAAGGCACTCAAAAATGACTCTAGATTCTTATCCCAGAATAAATGATCTGAAGTCGATGGGATGAAATCCGTTGGAAGGAGGGAATTAAGGAATCCCCCATCATCCAACACAAGGTACTCATCAAAGTTGTATAATGTGGAAGGACTTGATCATAATGTGCACAAACCAGTAACTGTACCAGGAATGGTTGACATGCAAAGTCAAGATAACTGAGGAATGGCTGACTCAAGTTTCAACTTCCTGCAAACAAGAGCATAAAGGTGAATGGTGACTAAATGTAGGCAGCATAGACTTGATATACAAAACTGGGACATCTCTACGACACAGGAGGCATCGACAGAGGCTCCATAGGGACTGGAAGCTTAACCAATTGGTGGAGATAAAATCAGAGAAACGAGTACATCTCCTAAAGTCAAACTACTAACCCAACCAACGGATGTGATACACAGTGCTCTGTTCGAAGGCCACACGACTCGACTGCTGCCAAAGATAACATATTTTCTTGTCCATCTTTTTGGTTTTTTTATTTTTTTGGACTTTTTCAAATATTTTGAAAATCTTGAAAAAGAATAAAAGTGCTTTATAGTTACAGACTAGGAGGAGACGAGTGTCCAGGGACAAAGAAATGAGTTCCAAGTAGTGGAACATACCTATGCTCAATGCAAGGACATATGTGTAGGATAGCGACACTCGGGGGAAAGTCCCCTCCCTGTAAAAATCGGCAATCAAGCTGCAAAGGATATACAAAATGGCTTTGTGTGGCTAGACATGAGACAGGATCAGGCTATATGGTTGATACTCAAAGTCAGGGAAGCTGGCATAAGGCTCAATGAGGTAGGAAAAGCTCATGATAATGCAAGTACAACTTGACATAAGGGAGTCCTAGGGAAATAGGTTAGCAAAAATATCAAGAGGAGTATGAATCTCTTGCCCAAAGTCATGGCGGGACTAAAAGGGACTCCTGGACCTAAGAGAGGACTCACAACATCGGTACCAAATGCAAAAGGGAGCTAACTAGGACACCCATGTATAGGAAATCTCTACCATTCACATAGTACCACTTCTAACAACAACATGAAGGTTCTGTGATACCATGGAATGGGTTTGTACCTAAGGTTAAGATGGAACGGTCATAAGGAAATGCATAAGTGCAAGCGGATGTGATATCATAACCTATATGTGAGTTCAGACATAATACCTGTGATAGGAATGAACAGGTTGAAACCTCGGAGAGAGTGTACAAAAACTGGACCCTACATGACAACCATATAAGTCCAAAACAACCCAAAATAGTCAATAAAGAATCCAAACTATAGGATATAGGGAGGAATGATCATGACAACTGCACCCAAAGGAAACAATGCGATGAACATTGGGACAAAAAGGGAAAGTAAGGTGTAGACCCAATGTTCACGCATCTACTACCACCCCCGTGAGGGTGACCACTGGTGTAAAGACCGAGCGAAGGGAATAAAAATCCTCCAAAAATGGAGTAGAGGATGGAATATGACCATTCCCAAATATATGAGCATGGTAAGGGGCTATGATGCCCCCAAGTTTGACACCAGGGTCTGTACTAGGACCAAGGATGGGTGATAGGATACTAGGCATGCAAAAAATAAAAGGACCCAAACTCAAGAGAGCATAAATATACACAAGTAACCACGATCCCAAAGGCCAACTAGCGCACAAAGAGCACACTCCTAAGAAAATCTACAACCAAAATACAAGCAAACCAAGGGGAGGATATGTGAGCTCCCGAATGCAGTAGGTATGTCTCGCCTAGGAGAGGCTCGAAAATCCCATACACTACAAGAAAAGGTACGTAACCAATTATAGTGGCCCTCATATTCAACACATAAAGTGACTGTGTTGTCCGACCTATACCTCGCTAGGGCACCTGCGAAATAACCCCTACAAAGTACCCCCCAAATAACCTAGGTAAGGCCACTAAGGTCACCTCAATATAATCAATTCTCAGGTGGACAGTCGCAGGCAGGATTGACCATATGGGCAGGGTAGCAAAGCCCAAAACTCTCGAAAGAGCCCCTAGATATGAATACAATCCTGGAAATATCTCCGGTGCTACTCAGTTATGACTAGGGGTAATCCCAATCAATAACCACTCACATTGCCCTTGCTTAACTCCCTTGTAAGAAGAGGATCCTGAGAAACACTAATTATACCAAGGAATTTCACACTCTCACCTAGACAGACACATACATGTTGTTGTTTAGTGGTCTTGGAGAATTTACTCACAATGAACTATTCCAAGACCCTAAAACCTAATATTGTTGGTGCACCCTATAAAAGAAAAGAGTGTAATTCATTTTATTATGCGTTGATTTTAATTGGATGTAATTACTCAAAGGGAAATGATCGTGCAACTAATGAAGTTGTGACTCAACAGTGAAGTAAATATGCACACCATAACAAACAATGCTAAGTGCAATCTTTGTCAAATAAAAAATAGGGTATGCCACTAACTGAGATGCATAAATATATATTCCTTTCTGAATGCCAATGCAATCCTTCCTATATGAAAGCCTAAATAAAACTATCATCCAAGCGATCCAATGCAAGTACCTCCTCAAATCCATATGCAAAAATTGCAACTACCTTGTATTTTTCAATATAAAAGAATGAAAAATGCAATAAAATTCATCTAAAACTCTCAGTCTCTGCAGCAAGTATAAAACACAAGCCCATCAAGACAGTGAGACAAAAAAGAGTAATGCACTAATGGAAAAACAAAAAGGATAAATGACTAAAACTACTTTCAAATAAAAATCAATTAAAAAGAAGTTTCTGGTCACAAAAGAAGTATCCAGCAGACAACATCAGACCCAAGGAAGACCCAACCACACTCACAACCCACCCAAGAACTTCCCACAACATCAAACTCACCAAAAGGGAGGATGTACGTGACTGTTTAAAGAAAAACTTTGTATATACGCGACTTTTGGCCAAAAATCTACATGTATACGCAGATTTTGGACAAAAACCTGCGTGTATACATGACTTTTGGCCAAAACTCCGCATATGTACGTGACTTTTGGCCAAAAACCTGCGTATATAGAGAAGACAGTGGTAAAAAGCAGGCCAAGGGTGAAACCAATAAATGGGAGTGTCAATGGATGAACATACTATAAAATGCAATAGAGAAACAAGTACAAACAAAGAGCAAGTCAATAATATCAAGCACATTGTGCCCCCAAACCCCAAAGACAAACAAGGAACGTCCCCAGCGGAGTCGCCAATTTTGCTACGGAGAGAAATTCCTATGGCTTGGTGTTACGGAGAGAAATTCCTATGGCTTGGGGTACCACAACAGACAGCTTAACTCCAGAAATCAATCCTTTCCTATATGCAAGGGAAACCAAACAACTACCACTAAAGGATCTCGATTCGTACCTTATTCCAGACGGTTGGTGTAGATCCTCGTTGAGCTTTCCAACTTTAGCTTGAATTGTTGAATTGCTTCCTCAACATTCAATAAACAAGACAAGCATACTATATATAATTGTGTTAGCTCTACTCTAGCATATATAATAATCAATAACATATAAGCATTTGAAATCATCCATGGATAAAATATTCATTCAAACACACATTATTGGACAGGAAAAGATATTTCTATTGATATAAAATTAGAGATTACAATGAATACAACCTCTATCGGTACATCTGCGAATCGGAGAAACCGAGTCCCCCACTTGGGCCTCCACCACTTCAATCCTCCATCTATCGATAGCAAGCCCACAAGAAAAAGGTAAGCTTGGGAAGAACACAAAAGTGCTCCAAGGGACAAAGGGGATGCAGACTCAAGCACAAGTTTTGGCAACAATGGACTATAGTTCTCTTGCTCTTAATTTCTCATATGCCTTCGATGTAGCCAAAGGGTTCCTTATATAGCTCAACAATGGGGTAATTAAAGGTCGAATCTGAGTGATCTCAAGGCATATGGAAGGCCAAGAGACAAGTGAGTCAGATCCACATCAAGGAAAACTCCAAAAAAATTTGTATTTTTGCACACATCTCAATGTACGCGGTTTTAGAGGTCAAACCCATGTATATATGCGATAAAGGGTTTAAAAGTCGTGTATGGAAATTTAAGCATGTTTTTAGGGATGGTCTAGGAAACATCAAAGGAACAAAAATGGTCCATGGGGTCTAAGGAGTCTGCATAGGGACAGGGAAGGCCATAAAAGTGTGATTCACCATGTGTGGTAAAATCAGCTATAACAGATTCCCCCTAATGTGTGAGGTCATAGGGGTCATACGATGGTCGAAATACATTATAAGTCCATCCTAGAAATGAAGTGATGAAGAACCCAGTGGAAGAACCAGCCACCCAATCAGCACTATACAATGATACAAATCTGCATATAACTGCCAATACCTATAGTAGTCCCAGATACATAAGAGTACAATGGCCATGAATAGGCATGATACAATATGACATATGTGGTCATCGCCATGTACACTAGACATAGATCAGAATCTCCATGATGAAGATATCCATGAAGACTGAATATATACAATGGATCAAGATCTTCATAATGGATGGAAATATCTGACATCTACTGGAATCAAGTCATGAGAGCTGAAATCTCATGAACACTGGAACGATCAAGGAGGTAGAATATATGAGATGCCACCAATATGGAAGGTCTTCTACAAAAATCGCTATGAGTACATGTCCTACTATGTGAATAGAGGTGTCCAGGTCAAACATAGTAGTCCATCGTCTGATTACCAGTCATTGATGTATACTGTTAACAGACGCGAGATCACCCACCAATAATGAAAATGGGAATCAAGGTACTAGAGTGCAAACTAACAAGTGTGAATAAATGTGCTGAGGTCGAACACTTGAGAGAATCCATCGATCAGGGGACATTGATGTATTCCCAAAGAGCTGTCGATGGCGAAAGAACCAGCCACTGATGACTGCAAGTCTTAAGGAACCCAAAGATGACTCTAGATTCCTATCCCAGAATAAATGATCTGAATTCGATGGGATGAAATTCATTGGAAGGAGGGCATTAAGGCATCCCCCATCATCCAACACGAGGTACCTACCAAAGCTATATAATGTGGAAGGACTCGATCATAAAGTGCACAAACCAGTAACTGTACCCGGAATGGCTGACATGCAAAGTCAAGATAACTGAGGAATGGTCGACTCAGGTTTCAACTTCCTCCGAACAAGACCATAATGGGAAATGGTGACTGAATGTAGGAAGCATAGACTCAATATGCAAAACTGGGACATCTCTGCGACATAGGAGGCATCGACAGAGGCTCCACGGGGACTGGAAGCTTAACTGGAGATAAACTCAGATAAACAAGTATAGCTCCTAAAGTCAAACTATTAACCCAACCAATGGATGTGATATAAAGTGCTATGTTCGAAGGCGACATGACTCGACTGCTACCAAAGATAACATATTTCCTTGTCTGAATTTTTGGTTTTTTAATTTTTTTTTACTTTTTCAAATATTTGAAAATCTTGAAAAAGAATAAAATCGCTTTAAAGTTACAGACTAGGAGGAGACAAGTGTCAAATGGGAAAACAAACTAGTTCCAAGCACTGGAACATACCTATGCTCAATGCAAGGACACATGTGTAGGATAGTGACACTTGGGGGAAAGTCCCCTCCCGGTAAAAATAGGGAATCAAGCTGCAAAGGATATATATAAAATGGCTCTGCGTGGCTAGACATGAGACAAGCTTGGGCTATATGTCTGATACTCAAAGTCAGGGAAGCTGGCATAAGGCTCAATGAGGCAGGCAAAGCTCATGATAATGCAATTACAACTTGACATAGGGGAGTCTGGGGGAAATAGGCCAGCAAAATATCAAGAGGAGAATGAGGCTCTTGCGAAATGTCATGGAAATACTATACAACAGACTCCCACACCCTAAAGGACAAAACTATCGGCATGGGCACCAAATGCAAATAAGGCGCTAACTAGGGTACCCATGTAAGGTCAATCTCTGCCATTCAAATGATGCCACTTCAAAAATAGCAAGAAGGTTCTGTGACAAGATAGAATGGGTTTGTACCTATGGTTATGATGAAATGATCATAAGGTCCTCCAAAATGAAAACAGTGGTGAAACCTAACCTATATGCCAGTTTAGACATGATACCTGAAATTAGCACGAACGGGTCAACCCAACGGTCAAAACAGCGCTCAAAACGGTCTCCTACATCATATATTAGTAAAAAAACGGTCCAAAAGGATTAGAAATGGTCCAAACTATAGAAAAGGGGGTAAAAATTTTCAAAAATTTGAAAAATTTATATAAATAGTAAAAAATTCAAACCAATTGAGCTCAGAACTTGAACAGCAAATTCTGGGAGATCCAGCCGGCGGAATCCACTATCATTTTTTTAAGGTAATTTCCAATGCCCTGCTCTTTCATTTTCATGCAAATTTTATAATTTTCCATGGTCAAAACAGGATTCTAGGCCATTCTAAAGTGCGTGCTACAGCCCATGCAGAAATCAATGGTTTTTCCGCATATAGGGCTGGATATATGCAGAAAATGCTCTCAAAGTCACATACATACGTGGTTGTTTAGCAAACAGCCATGTATGAGGCCGTGTTCAAGGATTTTTAAGTGTTCTAATGACTCAAACTTGAATTTAATGTGCAGGATGGTTCTAGAATGGAGAGAACGTGAGCACGGGGATATAGAAGAAGCAGTTTGTGGTGATCTAATGGAACAACAGGATCTTCATGAATGCGGCTCTACAAGTTTTAGTGTCTTTGTGGCTTAAGGGCCAAACCAAGACTGGTGTAGATGCTAGTAGACTACTGGGATCTAGACTCAGAGTCTTTCTAGATTAATGGGATGTCCCTCACCATAGTAGTGGAGGACATATACTTTATTACTAGAATTTCCCGACGGAGGGAAGTGGTGAACTTACGGTCTCGCGAGCCCAGAGGTGGCCTCACCATCGATGAGTACATAGCCTTGTATTGTTATTTGGACACAGAGAAGGTCGGGAGTCAGATCCCAACTAACTCCATATAGGTGCTAGACCTAAAGGCCATAATACTGACACTGGGCAGGATAGCAAGGCTAGCTTAACTCAACCAGGCCTCGCGGCCTCTGATGTTCTATGTAGTGGAGTGCATGAGACCCACTGTGTATAATTGGAGCACTGCACTACTGGGCAACATGAAACACCAACTCAGTGAGTGCAAGATGGGTAGAGTACAAAACTTCGGTTTCAGTAGCATACTGAGCACATTTTTTTCGAGCGTGTTCCAGGATTGAGCCCTAGAGTTGACGTTCCTATTCACGGGGTTTGAGATCTGGCCTAATGACATTGGGAAGATGTGATGCATAGACTGGGTGGAGGTAGGGTGTCCAACCCCTATCCAACTGATTTCTTTAAATGATGGTGATGACAGATAGTTTCCATCGATGATTACCCCTATATGGGGATAGATTTTCGGGGAGACCCCGACATGCCATTACCACCAGGATCAGCATACGGTGACATTGGCAACGAATCCCAACCCTCTTTTTAATATTTTTTGAGTTATTTAATTTTTTGTGTTTTTTGATATATGGAATCAAAAAGACATGTTTTTGCGTGACAACACATAGTGACATCCTATCATGTGTATGCAGATGTAGGACCACGGCGGCCTGAAGGCTTCCCTCGTCATAGATGGAGGGGAAGAGGAGATGAAATTACGGGTGTGTATGTGGAGCGGATGTTATGGAGAGAAATTCCTATGGCTTGGGGTACCACAACAGACAACTTTGACTCCAGAAATCAATCTTTCCCAATATGCAATAGAAATGAAATGTCTAACACTAAAGGATCAGACCTCATACCTTATTCCGAACGGTTGAAGTAGATCCCCGTTGAGCTTTCCAATCTTCAGCTTGAATTGATATAATACTTCCTCAACAACAAGTAAACAATACAAGCATACTATATATCATGGTGTTAGATCTATTCTAGCATATATAATCAATAATGTAAAAGTATTTGACATATTCCAATGGATACAACATTCAATCAAATACACATCATTGGATAGGAAAAGATAGTTCTTATTAATATAAATCAGAGATTACAAGATAGATACAACCTCTGACGGCACGTCTGCGAACCAGAGAAACTGAATCCCCCACTTGGGCCTCCACCACCTCAATCCTCCATCTCACGATAGCAAGCTCACTAGCAAAAGGCAAGCTTGGGAAGAACACAAAAGTGCTCGAAAGGAACAAAGGGATGCAGACTCAAGTATAAATTCTAGCAACAATGGACTATAGTTTCTTTGCTTTCAATCTTCTATATGCCTTCAATGTACCAAGGGTTTCCTTATATAGCTTCACAAGGGATAATGAAGGGTTGAATCCAAGCGATCTCAAGGCATATGGAAGGCCAGGAGTCGACTGAGTCGGATCCATGTCAAGGAAAACTCCAAAAGGATTTGGATTATGCACACATCCCGATGTACGTGATTATATGGGTCAAACCCGCGTATGTACGTGGTTATTGGGTAAAAATCCGTGTATATCATTTTTCATATAGTTTTAGGGATGATCAAGGAAACATCAAAGGATAAAACATGGTCCATGGGTCTAAAGAGTCTGCAGCGGGACAGGGGAAGGCCATACAAAGTGTGATTCACCTAGAGTGGTGAAATCCGCTATAACAGATGCCCCCTAATGTGTGAGGTCAGAGGGGTCATACGATGGCTGAAATACATTATAAGTCCATCCCAGAAGTGGAGTGATGAAGGATCCCAAATGGAAGACCAGCCACCCAATCAGCATAGTACAATGATACAACTCTACATATAACTGCAAGTACATATAGCAGTCCCGGATACATAAGAGTACAATGGCCATGAATAGGCATAATACATGATATCACATATGTGGTCATCACCACGTACAATATACATAGATCAGAATCTCCATGATGAAGATATACAAAGGACCATGATCTCCAAAATGGCTGAAGATATACAATAGATCAAGATCTCCATAGTGGCTAGACATATCTGACATACACTGGAATGAAGTCACGAGAGCTGAAATCTCATGAACACTATGACGATCAAGGAGGTAGCATATAAGAGATGCCACCAGTCTGGAAGGTCTTCTACACAAACCGCTACGAGTACATGTCCTACTATGCGAATAGAGGTGTCGAGGTCGAACATAGTAGTCCATCGTCTAATTACCAGTCATTGATGTATAGCATTAACAGACGCGAGATTACCCATCGATAATGAAAATGGGAATCAAGGTACTAGAGTGCAAACTAACAAGTGTGAATAGATGTGTTGAGGTCGAACACTTGAGAGAATCAATCGATCAGAGGACATTGATGTATTCCCAAGAAACTGTCGATGGCAAGAGAACCTGCCACTGATGACTGCAAGTATCAAGGCACTCAAAAGGACTCTAGATTCCAATCCCAGAATAAATGATCTGAAGTCGATGGGATGAAATCCATTGGAAGGAGGGCATTAAGGCACCCCCATCATCCAACACGAGGTACTTAGCAAAGTTGTCTAATGTGGAAGGACTCGATCATAAGGTGCACGAACCAGTAACTGTACCGGGAATGGCCGACATGCAAAGTCAAGATAACTAAGGAATGGTCGACACAGGTTTCAACTTACGTCGAACAAGAGCATAACGGCATATGGTGACTGAATGAAGGTGGCATAGACTTGATATACAAACTAGGACATCTCTGTGACATAGGAGGCATCAACAGAGGCTCCATAGGGACTAGAATCTTAACCAATCGGTGGAGATAAACTCAGATAAACGAGTACAACTCCTAAGTCAAACTATAACCCAACCAATGGATGTGATATACAGTTCTCTGTTCGAAGGCGACACGACTCGACAGCTGCCAAAGATAACATCTTTCCTTGTCCGGCTTTTTGGTTTTTTTATTTTTTTGGACTTTTTCAGTTATTTGAAAAGCTTGAAAAATAATAAACTAGCTTTATAGTTACAAACTAGGAGGAGACGAGTGTCATCAGGGAAAACAAACTAGTTCCAAGTAGTGGAACATACCTATGCTCTATGCAAGGATACATGTGTAGGATATCGACACTCGGGGGAAAATCCCCTCCCGGTAAAAGGGGAATCAAGCTGCGAAGGAAAAAATGGCTCTGCATGGCTAGACATGAGACAAGCTTGGGGTATATGGCTGAAACGCAATGTCAGGGGAGCCAACATAAAGCTCAATAAGGTAGGCAAGGCTCGTGATAATGCATTCACAACTTGACGTAAGGGGATTCCGGAGGGAAACAGGCCAGCATAATATCAAGAGGAGTATGAGGCTCTTGCGAAATGTCATGGCAGTACTATACAACGGACTCCCACACCCTAACTGAGAAAACGTCGGCATGGGCACCAAATGCAAATAAGGCGCTAACTAGGGTACCCATGTAAGGTGAAGCTCTACCACTCACATCACGCCACTTCTAAAGCAACAAGAAGGTTTCGTGACATAATAGAGTGGGTTCATACCTAAGGTCATGGGGACATGGTCATAAGGTCATGCAAAATGAAAATGGTGGTGAACATAACCTATATGCCAATGTAGACGTTATACCTGAGATCAGTACGAACGGGTCAATCCAATGGTTCAAATGACACTGAAAATGGTCTTCTACATCACAAATTATGTCAGAAACAGTCCAAAATGGTTAGAAATTGTCAAAACTATAGGAAAGGGGGTAAAAATTTTCAAATATTTGAAAATTTTTCTATAAATAGTAAAAAACATAAATCATTTGAAACTTTTACCCATTGGAGCTATGATTTTCAACTACAAATTCCAGGAGATCCAGCCGGCGGAATTCACAACTGTTTCTTCGAGGTAGTTACTCATGCTCTCCTCATGCATTTCAATATAATTTTTGTTGATTTTCATCGTGAAATGAGGTAGTTTATGCCATCTCTACATGAGCGCTGCGGCCCACGCGGATATCGAAGCTTTTTCCGTGTATAGGGCTGGATATACGCGGAAAAGAGGCTAGAACCCGCGTACATATGCTACTGTTTGCAAAACAGTCGCGTATGACACCGCACAAGTAAATTTATAAGAATATAATGGGAAATATGGAAATTTCTCTTACAAGATGGTGCTAGAATGGAGAGAGCGCGAGCATGGTGAAGTAGAGGAAGCTATAAGGGCTGACGTGATGGCTCAACAAGCTCTTCGAGCGTGTGGACTCTACAAGTTTTGGTGCCTTGGTGGTTTGAGGGCCAAACCAAGACTGTTAGAGATGCTGGTAGACTATTGGGATCCAGACTCAGAGTCCTTCAGGATAGATGGGATGTCTCTCACCATAGAGGTGTAAGACATATACTTTATCATAGGTCTATCTAGATGAGGGGAGGTGGTGAACCTTCGTTCCCGAGGTGGGCCAGGCGGTGTGTTTACTATCGATGAGTATGTAGCTGTGTACTGTTACCCAGATACTGAGAAGGTGGGAAGTCAAGTCCCCACCAATGCTATACAGGTGCTGGGCTTAAAGGCCATACTACTAACGCTGGGTAGGATAGCAGGATTAGCCTCACTCCATCAGGCCTCGCGGCCACTGATGTTCTATGCGGTGGAGTGTATGAGACCGAACATATACGACTGGAGTACTAAACTACTGAGCAACATGAAACACCAGCTCAGTGAGTGTAAGGCAGGTAGGATATAGAACTTCGGGTTCAGCAGCATATTGAGCACGTTTTTCTTCGAGCGTGTTCCAGGATTGAGCCCTAGACTGGACGTTCCTCTCCACGGGGTTCGAGATCCGGCCCAACGACGTGGGGCAGATGCTATGCGTAGACTGGGGGATGGTAGGGTTGCCAACCCATATCCAGCTGACTTCTTTCCATGGTGGCGACGACATATTGTTGCCATAGATGACTACCCCTATGGAGGGATAGATTTCTGGGGGGATCCAGACATGCCATTGCCACCAGGATCGGCACATGGAGAGATAGGTACCGAATCTCGACTCTCACTCTTTTTCAAAGTTTTTTGAGTTATTTAATTTTTTTGTATTTTCTTGATTATGTGGAATCAAAAAGACATGTTTTTACGTGACAACACATAGTGACATCTACCATTCATGTGCAGATGTGGGACCACGGCGACCAGAGGGATTCCCACGTCATAGATGGAGGGGAAGAGGGAATGACATCACAGGTGTGGATGCAGAGCGAACACTCTAGAGCATTCATACCAACTTCTTGTGACTGACTCATAGGGTTCCCATGGCGCAAGTTGAGGACTTGCCTGAGGCCATGCAGCGACAGGTGGTGGGCGTGCCACGCGCATGGGTGTGTTTATTCCGGTGGCTAGCTAGAGCCGTAGTGACGTATCATGATCACAACCCTCCCCCTCCATAGGATTAGATACCTGGGAGTGTATATGTTTTGTACGACCGTGTATTATATGATGGAAGCTTTGAAAGATCCACTTTTGTATATGACACTATGTATTACCACATTTTTTTTATATATAAAAGGTTTTATGGTGATCGGTTTATTTATTTACATGTGTAAAAATGTTTGTGATTAATTTATTATGAATGAAACAAATTCCAATCTAACACGTAGTTAGCATATGAGTCAGCAATTTGATTGTCATTTCTTGGAATGTGTATATATGTGATACTGTCAAATTTCCATTCTAACAATCTCACACATAAGAATCTTCTCAATAACGTCGGATCTCTAACATGGTACAAACCATTGAGCTGTGACACTACTAACTCTGAATCAAGACGTACCTCAAGAGATAGAATGCCATGTGAAATGGAATCCCATAGAATCTCGATAACGGCACTATATTCAGCAACATTGTTGGAAGATGGCCGTAGACATACACCTCCTGAAGACAGTACCTGACCCATAGGAGTATAAATTACCCAAGCAGCAGAGGCTGAGTGCTGAGTGTGATGGCTTGCACCATCCACGAATCCTATGTAGGTGGAAGATTCCATTGACATCTACCAAAAGAAACGGAAACTAATCACAAACCTAATCACGATAAGAAAAAGACCTAACTATGCAAAGTTGTACAATAATATACAACAAGCAGCCTTGGCTAAAGATCATGCATATTATTTTTTGAGATAGAGCCCATTTCTAGGCTCTGCCAAAGTTGTGCCTTCGTAATCAACTAACTCATAGGCACCCTTCTCTAAGACACGCTTGACCACGTAAGGACCACGCCACATAGGATTAAATTTCCCTGCCCCCAGGGGTTCTTTCGATTGATCCCACAAAAGGACCAAGTCTCCTTCACTAAACACTCTTGGACGGATAGACTTGTCATATTGGACCTTAACGCGACATTTATTAACCTCTAGAGCCACCAAGGCATCTCGACACTGCTCATCAAGTTGCTCGAGGTGAACCAAACGCTCCTCCAAAGGTCAAGTGTCTAGTAAGAGTTCCACAGCTAGCTTCAACGAAGGAATCTTGTATTCAACTGGAAATATCGACTCCACTCCATGCACAAGCTGATATGGAGAAAAATCAATGGCATTCTTAACCGCAGTTCGATATGCCCACAAAGCAGGGTATAACATAATATTCCAATTCGTCTTGCTCTGTGCGATGGTTCATTGGAGAATGGACTTAAGTGATTTATTCACTGCTTCAACCTGTCCATTCGCTTGGGGGTAGTAAGAAGAGGAGCGCTATTTATTATACCCTAACTTGGATTCCAACTCTTCCATCATATGGTTCTGAAAGTATGAGCCATGGTCAGTGACAAGCTCTTTCGGAATCCCGAACCGAGTAATAATTTGGTTGAATATGAAGTGAGCGGCTGTCTCACCATCGGATTTTACTGTAGGCATTGCCTCAGCCCATTTCGTGAAATAATCCACAACCACTATAATATGATGGTGCCCCCCAGCCTAAGCTGGGTTGCAATCCATAAAATCGAGCCCCCACTTGGTGAAGGGACCGGTGGTGATAAAGGGATGTAACGGGGTGGGCTTCGAGCGCATATTTTGTGCGAACAACTGGCAGGAGTGGCACCTCTTGACTGCATCAACACAATCTTTAAAGATCGATGGCTAGAAATAACCCGCTCTCAAAATATTTTGAGCTGTAGAAAGCCCAGATAAATGACCACCACACGCACCTCTGTGGAAATCATTCAGCACAACCTCAGCCTCCTCATGAGTTAAACAACGTCGTAAAATGGAGTCTACCCCATGGCGGTACAAAGTATTGTCCACTATAAGGTAGTGCTTAGAGACGTGACGTAATCGTCGTCGTTCATCTCGGGAGAGGTGAGTAGGGGTCCTCTGTGTTTGCAGATATACTATGATATCTCCATACCATGGGTCAGACATTGAGATTAAGAAGATGTGTTCATCGACAAACGTATCTTCACAAACCAACTCCTCGGCCTCGCTCGGGAAATCCGATATAAGTTCTGAAAAAATTAACGACTTTTTCAACTTTGCCGAAACAAATTCAAGATCAAAATCTTGCAGAATGACAATCCATTTATTATAATTTCCCCCAATCATCCTTCATGTGAGGACAAACTGAAACGAATTTACATGGGCCACAACCGAGGTCTGGCGAAGGAGAATATAATGTCTCAAACGCTGAACCACATGTACGGTCGCTAAAGCAAGCTTCTTGACATGAGAATAATGAATCTCTACGTCAATAAGGTTTCGTCTCAGATAATATATGACATGCTCTTGGAGATCCTCATCCTCCTGAACCAATACCATACCAATCATCTCTAAAGACGCAGCCACATATAATAGGAAATCACAGCTATAATCCGGAGGACTAATCACCGAGGTCAATGCTAGGGCTCGCTTAAGTGCATCGAAGGACTCCTGGGCTCGCTCATCCCATTCAAAGGGAGTATCCTTCTTCAAGAGATGCATGAATCCTCTAGTCAAATTGGCAAAGTTGACCACAAATATTCGTAAGAAGTTTTCCATACCTTGCAAACACTGAAGATGACGAATGTTCTTCGGGGGAGACAACTGAAGTATTGCCTCAACCTTTAAGGGCTCGACTCTTATGCCCTCCTTTGAAATGATGAATCCTAGTAAACGACCTGACTTCACGCAAAAGATGCACTTATGAGGATTTAATCTAACCGAATAGTGATGGCATCTTTCGAAGACCAATCTCAAGTGATATGAATGACGCATTCTCATATGAGAATGAGCAGCGAGGTCATCCAAAAATACTTCAATAATAGACTTGAGATCGTGGAAAATCAAGGTCATCGCCCGCTGAAATGTAGCTCCAGCATTTTTAAGGCCGACCGACATCTTTCGATATGCAAATGTTCCCCAAGGACAAATAAATGCATTCTTGTGTTGGTCCTCAAGTTTAATCTGGATCTGATTATACCCGGAAAAGCCGTCCATAAAGGAGAACACCTCACTACCCGCACACTCATCCAAAATATGATCTATAAATGGTGTGGGGAAGTTATCCTTAGGACAGGCACGATTTAAATCACGAAAATCAGTTCATATTAGGATCTCTCCTTGCTTCTTATCCACCGGAATGGGGTTTGAAACCCACTCCATCAAGGGAATGGGATAGATGAAACCAGCTTTCAACAGCTTCTCTATCTCTGCCTTAATGGCGGGTGCTTTCCTAGGATTCATGGCGCGTAAACATTGTCGAACAGGTTTAGCATTGGGGTAATTATTAATCTCATGTTCGACAATCCGAGGGTCGATACCTGGCATCTCATCATAAGACCAAGCAAAAATATCACGGAATTCCTGGAATAGCTCAGCATATTCGAGAATCTCAGCATGGGAACATTCCGCCCCAATATAGACATTCTCAATGGTGCCAGGATTTTGAGAGATGTTGATAGAAATCGTGGAAGATATGTTCGCCATGTTCCCATTAGCCATCTGACCAGGAGAGCTTAATGGAATCATGGGACTACCAACTATCTGACTAAGAATCTCCCTATAATCCTCATGCTCCAAACATACAAGCGGTGGAAGGAAATATGGTCTATGATGAAGTTCCTCCCATGGCAGCTCAACGCCCAACATAGCCTCGATGATCACTTCATCTGAAGGGAAAACCGTATCCAGGTAGTTGTGGGCATGAGAAAACTGTACTACCCATGCCAGCAGTACATAGGGGTCTTCCTCTTCCATCCACAAAGAGGAAGAACAAGGCTCTGCAACATTCTTAAGATTGGCTTGATAAGCTATCATGGTTGCAGGAAGCGGCACGTTGGTCTCGACAGGCTCACTCGAAATACTCAGTGTAGGAAGAATCCAAGGATCTTCCATATGAGTTGTGCGAAAAGACACTGAGGTCATAGAAGTCGAAGCCTTATCGGAACAAGATCCTATCATGAGGACTGGCGCAGGACAACTAAAGCTTCCCATGAGGGATGGATACATGCCTACACCCACACTCCCAGTTGTCGGCTGAGAGTGTTCAATGACCAGGACCGAAGCTCCCGAAGATGCAGTAATAGGGGAATTCTTGAATGTCATTTGATCAATCGTTACAATCTTCCCGTTATGTGGAAAGCATACAATGCGAAACAAGGAAGAAGCAACAGCTTGCATAATATACATCCAGTTCCGACCCAGCAAGAGATTGTAGTCGAGGGGCGCATCAACCACCTCAACCTCTATCACAACGATCTTCCCCCCCAAATGGACTTTAAGGGACGGAATGATGTCGTGCGGCCTAAAAGATCTCCCATCAAAAGCAGTTAACATAGTCGCTAATTTCGACAACTCAGGAAAACCAAGACCCTTCCAACAGGACAAAGACACCACAGATGCAGCAGCGTCCTCGTCAATCATAGTGTGCTTGATGATCATATTAAGACATTCTATGTGTACCAAAAGAGACACATAGTAGGGCAAGCGAAGCTGATGACCTACGGTTTCAAATTTGATCACTGAGGAAGAATCATCACCGTTCACACCAAGAGCAGAAAGCAAAGCCTTCCTTTGCAAAGGACAACTCTGAAGCACTTCCAATGCAGACATCACACAAGGAGTATGGCCCAAATCCTAGACAACTGAATAATTATGGGCAGCTCGGGCATTTGGATTATGCCTTGAGCGCTTAAGTACCCCCTTAGGAATGCGAGGTGCAGCCTCAGGTTTATCCGCAGGTTTCTCAATGCGCAAAGGGGTTCCTGGTGGATCAGGTTCTTTGCCTGGGTTGGGTTGTGACGATCCATAATATTTCACATGAGTCACAACCTTAGCAGCATGGACCATGTTAATGCACCCACGAGCACTAGTCTTTGGTGGATCATTCTCACTAGATTGCTCCTGGGACTTCGAGTTCATATTCTGGTTATGCGGTAAAGGGTTCTTTAGCATAGCTGGGCCTTGTGCTAAGAGTCTCGAAGCTTCATCAATTCGGGGGCACAAGTAAGTGAGGTGATCATCCTTACATAGCTTGCAAGGGAACTTAACCTTACGTTTCGCTTGCTTGTCCCCACCAGCATTCTGACTGTTCTTGTCATTATTGGTAGCATTCTCATTCCTATTCCCACCCTTTCGATTATTATTCTTACCCTTTTTTCTATTCCGTACAGGTTGCTGGTTACCCTTCTGGTCCGACGATTGCACAGAAAGTACATTCGCCGTTTGGGTGGGTTGAGATGAAGCCGTAGCTTGTCCCGAAGCAAACTGGTTGAGCAACAATTGACTAACTTGTTTTGCAACCGAATCTGCAGGTTTCGCACTTGCACAACCCACAATGCCATTAGCATGTGGTCCAGGCTTGACCTTGGGATCGAAACTAGAACGAGGAGCATTGGGAATAATCTCATACAACAAACCGGACTGAGCATAAATCAAGTCCAGTTCCTGCGCCCTAAATATTGCTTGTTCCTCATTCTGCACTCCGGATGTAGAAACATCCTTCACGATATATGGCAATAAAGACTTGAGGGACCACTTGAGAAGGAACTCCGGCGGTATAAAAGCTTTAATTAATCTCTTTCGTCTACGCCACTCCTGAATATGATCAGAAATATGGGTGGCTTTATCTTGCCGAAATGTCGACAAGAGTTCAGTACCAGCGTCATAGCGCACTGGTAGCTGGAAGTGATTAAGAAAAGTCATCGCAAGATCGTCGAACAAGGTAAAAGCTCCCTTTGGTAACTCTATATACCATTTTGCAACAGGCCCCGTGAGGACGCGTTGAAATAGTCGCAAGCGGACTGAGTCCTGATGTAAGGAATTCGAAGAGCACCAAAGGTGAAATGTGGTAACGTGTTCACTCAGATCCTCTCCTGGTTTGCCTTTGAACTTAGGTATGTCCGAAGGAAGCTTGGTAGGGACAGCCGGCCAAGCCGGGTCATGAGCCACGGGATCGTTCGTAAGTCTCGATAAGTCAGGAAGGTTAAGCGTCGCGAGGAAAGGGAGCCTAGGATGATGAGGTCGATGGACCGCTCCTGGGTTCACATAGGTTTGAGCACCATCATGGCCTTGGCCATAGTGTCCTCCTCCTGTCTGACCCGTATAAGGTGAAGTGGAAGTACCATCGTAAGGTGGACCTTGACTAGTAGGAGCTACGAAGCCATAATTAGGAGAGTAAGCAGGCTGTTGGTACCCGCCTCCATAAGGTGAAGAAACCTGTCCATACTGCGTCCCGTAATAAGGTCCATAGGTCATCGCATGCGATGTCCCATGGGACACTCCATAGGTAGGAAGATAAGCTCCGGAAGGGGGAACATACATACCAGAAGTAGGTATATATGCCACGGACGTAACAAGCTGACCACTGTAAGCGTGAATATAGCCTCCCGAAGCAACGGGTGGTATATGAACTTGAGACACAATCGGCCTAGTAACCGCAGCATGGACCTGACTCATAGCCATATATTGGATCGAAGGACCACGTGGATAAGGTGGAGGATGTACATTTGAATAACTCGTAACCGAGGATGAAGGAATCTGAGTAATAAGATATGTACTACTACCTATCATCACTCGTCTCGGACCTGGTATCCTAATCGGATCACTAACCCTAGACCTAGGAGGGGGATGAGATGTAGCTTCCACCACTGGGACGGAAGGTGCAATGTGACTAGTACTCCCAAACCTCTCCGCAAGGTAAGGAATGGGATTGCCCCTAGGCATAGTGCAAGGCTCAAAGTCGGATTCAACATGAAATGTCAAATCGTGCATAGGAAAACCAGTCGTAGCATAACTACCGTAGCTAGTGCTGGCAAGTTCAAAGTGAGTCTCGGCATCTTCCGGCATTCCATACCGGTAATGTGTCAATGGGGAATCAGCCCTAGGGTGAGTAGGTCTATCGTGCAAAGATCCTATCTGGGAAATCACAAGACCGAACTCAGCTAGGTCAGGTGAAGGATCGTATGTAGGAGTAAATTCCCCATCATCAACACGAATGGGAGGAGGTGGCTCAGGAATAGTCTCTGAATGATCCTCCATGGTGTGTGAATCAGTGTGTGACATAGTCCGCCTGGACTGTCTAGGTCTCTCTCCCAAAGGAGGAGGAGAAGTGGAAGGCGGAAGTCCTGCTAACCGACGAGAACGGTGTGGAACCGCACTCGAATCCACAATGACTCAAAACAAAAATAGCAAAGACTCTCTATTTACATAAACCCTAGGCCAACTAGCGTGCACAAAGCAATCACTAATAAAATCTAAATCCAAATGCAAGCAAACAAGGGCTGGATAAGTGAGCTCCCAAATGAAGCAGGTATGTCTCACCTAGGAGAGGCCTAAGACTCCCATACACAACAAGCGGAGGTATGTAACCAATTATTGTGGCCCTCAGCTTCAATGTGTAAAGCGACTGTGTTGTCCGACCCCAACCTGGTCGGGACACCTGCAGAATAACCTCTACAAGTACCCTCTCGATATCCTAGGTAAGGTCACTAAGGTCACCTCAATATAATCAAAGCTTAGGCGGACAGTCGCAGGCGAGGTTGACAGTATGGGCAGGGTAGCAAATCCTGAAACTCTCGAAAGAGCCCCCAGATACGAATACAATCCTAGAAATATCTCCGGTGCTACTCAGTTATGACTAGGGGTCATCCCAATCAATAACCGCTCACACTGCCTCGTGTTTAACTCCCATTTGAAAGGAGGATCCTGAGAACGATGGTTATACCAAGGATTTCACACACTCCCAATCCAGCCCCTTCAGAGTCACCAATTCTGTTACGGAGAGAAATTCCTATGGCTTGGGGTACCACAACAGACAGCTTTGACTCCAGAAATCAATCTTTCCAATATGCAATAGAAATAAAATGTCTAACACTAAAGGATCAGACCTCATACCTTATTCCGGACGGTTGAAGTAGATCCCCGTTGAGCTTTCCAATCTTCAGCTTGAATTGATATAATACTTCCTCAACAACAAGTAAACAATACAAGCATACTATATATCATGGTGTTAGATCTATTCTAGCATATATAATCAATAATGTAAAAGCATTTGACATATTCCAATGGATACAATATTCAATCAAATACACATCATTGGACAGGAAAAGATAGTTCTTATTAATATAAATCAGAGATTACAAGATAGATACAACCTTTGACGGCATGTCTGCGAACCAGAAAAACTGAATCCCCCACTTGGGCCTCCACCACCTCAATCCTCCATCTCATGATAGCAAGCTCACTAGCAAAAGGAAAGATTGGGAAGAACACAAAAGTGCTCCAAAGGGACAAAGGGATGCAGACTCAAGTATAAATTCCGGCAACAATGGACTATAGTTTCTTTGCTTTCAATCTCTCTATATGCCTTCAATGTACCAAGGGGTTCCTTATATAGCTTCTCAAGGGATAATGAAGGGTCGAATCTGAGCGATCTCAAGGCATATGGAAGGCCAGGAGTCGACTGAATCGGATCCATGTCAAGGAAAACTCCAAAAGGATTTGGATTATGCACACATCCCGATGTACGCAGTTATATGGGTCAAACCCGCGTATGTACGCGGTTATCGGGTAAAAAGCCGCGTATATCATTTTTCATATAGTTTTAGGGATGATCAAGGAAACATCAAAGGATAAAAGATGGTCCATGGGGTCTAAAGAGTCTGCAGTGGGACAGTGGAAGGCCATACAAAGTGTGATTCACCTGGAGTCATGAAATCCGCTATAATAGTGGACGCTCCAAAGGATTCATACCAACTTCATGAGGTTGACACACAGGGTACCCATGGCGTAGGTTAAGGACTTTCCTGAGGCCATGCAGCGTTAGGTGTTGGGTGTGCGATGAGCATGGGTGTGGTTATTCAGATGGCTATCTAGAGGCGTGGTGACATTCCACGATCAGAACCCCCCTCCTCCTCTCAAGGCTTAGATACCTGGGAGTGATACATGTGTAAAAATTTATGTTTTTGATGAGCTTATTGTCTATGAAACAAATGCCAATCTAACACGTAGTTAGCATATGATTCAGCAACTTTATTATTAATTCTTGGAACATGTATGTATGCTATGTTTTCAAATTGTCATTCTAACAATCTCACACGTAAGAATCTCCGTAATAATGTTGAATCTCTAACATGATACAAGCCATTAAGCTATGACACTACTAACTCCGAATCAAGACGTACCTCAAGAGAGAGAACACCATGTGAAATGGCATCTCGTAGAAGCTCGATAACGGCACTATATTCAGCAATATTGTTTGAATAGGGCTGTAAACATACGCCTCCTGAAGACAATACCTGAACCGTAGGAGTATAAATCACCCAAGAAGCAGAGGCTGAGTGTTGAGTGAATTCTTGCACCATCCGCGAATCCTATATAGATGGAAGACTCCATTGACATCTTCCATAAGAAATGAAAGCTCATCAACCAACCCAATCACCATAAGAAAGACCTAACTATGCAAAATGTTGTACAATAATATACAATAGCCAGCCCTGGCTGAAAATCACGCATATTACTTTTTAAGATAGAGCCCATTTCTAGGCTCCGCCAAGGTCATCCCCTCATAATCTACTATCTCATAAGTGACCTTCTCTAACACACGTTTAACCATGTAAGGACCATGCCACATGGGGTTGAATTTTCCTGCACCCAAGGGTTCTTTAGCTTGATCCCACAAAAGGACCAAATCTCCTTCACTAAACCTCCTTGGATGGATAGATTTATCATACTGGACCTTAACGCGACGCTTATTCACTTCTAAAGCCACTAAAGCATCTCGACGCTGCTCATCGAGCTGCTCTAAATGGACCAAATGTTACTCCAATGGAGAAGTGTCTGGTAAGAGCTCTATAGCTAGCTTCAAAGAAGGGATCTCACACTCAACCAACAATACAGACTCCACTCCATGTACAAGCTGATATGGATAAAAATCGGTGGCAGTCTTAACCGCGGTCCTATAAGCCCACAAAGCAGGATATAACATAATATGCCAATTGGTCTTGCTTTGTGCGAGGGTTCATTGGAGAATAGACTTGAGTGATTTGTTCACTGCTTCAACTTGTCCATTCGCTTGAGGGTAATAAGAAGAAGAATGCTCCTGCTTATACCCTAACTTCGAGGCCAACTCTTCCATCATACAATTCTGAAAGTTCCTACCATGGTTAGTGACAAGCTCCTTTAGAATACCGAACCGAGTAATAATCTGGTTGAATACGAAGTGTGTGACTGTCTCACTATGGGATTTAACTGTAGGCATAGCCTTAGCCCATTTCATGAAGTAGTCAACATCCACGATAATATGATGATGCCCCCCAGCTGAAGCTGGGTTGCAATCCATGAAATCAAGCCCCCACTTAGTAGAGGTACCGACGGTGATAATGGGATGTAATGAGGTAGGACACGAGCACATATTATGTGCAAACACCTGGCAAGGGTGGCACTTCTTGACTGCATTAGCACAATCTTTAAATATCGACGGCCAGAAATAACCCGCTCTCAAGATTATTTGGGTTGTAGAAAGCCCAGATAAATGACCACCACAAGCCCCTCCATGGCTATCATTTAGTACAAGCTCAGCCTCCTCATGAGTTAAACAATGACGTAAAATGGAATCTATCCCATGGTAGTACAATGTGTTATCCACTATGAGGTAATTCTTAGAAACGTGACGTAATCATCGTCGTTCATCCCGTGAAAGGTGAGTAGGTACCTTCAACATTTTTAAATATATGATAATGTCCCCATACCATGGATCCAAAGTTGAGATCAAGAAGATGTGCTCATCGACAAACGTATCTTCATAAGTTTCCTCCTCCTCCTCGCTTGGGAAATCAGATATAAGCTTTGCAAAAATCAACGATTTTTTTGATTTTGCCAAGACAAACTCGAGATTGAATTCTTGCAAGATGACAATCCACTTATTATACTTTCCCCCTATCATCCTTGTAGTGAGGATGAACTGAAATGGATTGACATGGGCAACCACCAAGGTCTGGAGAAGGAGAATATAGTGTCTCAATCTTTGAACTGCATGAACAGTAGCTAGGGAAAGCTTCTCCACATGGAAATAACAGATCTCCGCATCTATAAGGTTCCATCTCAGATAATATATGACATGCTCTTGGAGCTCCTCATCCTCTTGAACCAAAACCATACCAATCATCTCCATATACGCAGCCACATAAAGTAGAAAGTCATGGCTATAGTTGGGTGGACTAATCACTAGGGTCGATGCTAGGGCTCGCTTAAGCGCATCAAAGGACTCCTGGGTTTGCTCATCCCAGCAAAAGGTACTATCCTTCTTCAAAAGACACATAAATCCTCTAGTCAAATTGGCAAAATTCATGACAAATCTCCGTAAGATGTTTTCCATGCCTTGCAAACATTGAAGATGTCTAATGTTTTTCGGGAAAGACAATTAAAGTATTGCCTCAACCTTTCAAGGGTCCACTCTTATACCCTCCTTGGAGACAATGAACCCTAATAAGTGACCAAACTTCACAAAAAATATGCACTTGTGAGGATTTAACCTTACCAAATAATGGCGGCACCTTTCAAACACTAATCTCAAATGGTAAGAATGACGTATTCTCATGCGAGAATGAGTAGCAAGGTCATCTGAAAAGACTTCAATAATCGATTTGAGATCATGGAAGATCAAGGTCATAGCCCACTGAAAAGTGGCTTCGGAGTTTTTAAGGCCGAAGGGCATCTTCCGATATGCAAAGGTACCCCAAGGGAAAATGAAAGCAGTCTTATGTTGGTCCTCGGGTTTAATCTGTATCTGATTGTATCCATAAAAGTTGTCCATAAAGGAAAATACCTCGCTTCCCACACACTCATCCAAAATATGATCGACAAATGGTGTGGGAAAATTATCTTTAGGACAAGCACGATTCAAGTCATGGAAATCAGTGCATATGCGGATCATTCCTTGCTTCTTATCAACTAGAACGGGGTTTGAAACCCAATCCATCAAGGGAATGGGATAGATAAAACCGACATTCAACAGTTTTTCTATCTCAGCCTTAATCACAGGTGCTTTCCTAGGATTCACCGCACGCAAGCGTTGTCGAATAGGCTTAGGATTAGGATAAGTTTTAATCTCATGCTCAACAATGCGAGGGTCGATACCTGGAATTTCCTCGTATGACCAAGCAAACACATCACAAAATTATTTGAACAACTCGGTATACTCTTGAATCTCAACATGGGAACATTCTGCCCCAATATAGACATTCTCAACCTTCCCAGGATCACGAGAGATATTGATAGGAATGGTAGGAGATATATTTGCATATTTCCATCAGCCATCAGACCAAGAGAGCTTAACGGAACCATGGAACTACCAACTATATCACTAAGAATATCCCTACAGTCGTTACACTCCAACTGGTCAAGCTCGGGAAGAAAATAAGATCTATGATGTAACTCTTCCCAAGGTGGCTCAACCCCAGACATAGCCTCAATAATAGCCTCATCTGAAGGAAAAACACTATCAAGGTAGTCATGTGTGTGATAAGACTGCACTGCCCATGCAGGCAGTACATAAGGGTCCTCCTCCTCTGTCCGTGAAGAGGAAGAACTAGGCTCTGCAACAGATCCAAGATTAGCTTGATATGCTATCATGGTTGCAGGCAACGGCATGTCCATTTCGATGAGCTC
This sequence comes from Pseudotsuga menziesii, assembly GCA_001517045.1. Taxonomy (NCBI): domain Eukaryota; kingdom Viridiplantae; phylum Streptophyta; class Pinopsida; order Pinales; family Pinaceae; genus Pseudotsuga; species Pseudotsuga menziesii. Next base: position 59,744 of record LPNX010347878.1, read on the forward strand.
ACATGAAGGATTCGATGTAGGAAGAATACAAGGATCCTCCGTATGGTTTGTGTGAAAAGACACCGATCTTACAGATGATGAAGCCTCACCGAAACTAGATCCTATCATAAGGACAGATGCAGAACAACTAAAGCTTCCCATGAGGGATGGATACATGCCAACACCCACACTCCCAGTTGTCGGCTGAGAGTGCTGGACAATCAGGATAGAAGCTCTTGAAGATGCAGTAACAGGCGGATTCTTGAATGACATTTGATCAATCATAACTATCTTCCCATTAAACAGAAAGCATACCACTCGAAATAGATAAGAAGCTACGGCTTGCATACTGTACATCCAATTCCTTCCTAGCAAGAAATTGTAGTCAAGGGGCGCATCAACCACCTCGACCTCTATCGCAACGGTATTCCCTCCCAAATGGAATTTAAGAGAAGGAAGAATGTCATGCAGTCAAAACGATCTACCATAAAAACCAGTCAACATGGTAGCGGATTTTAGACAACTCGAGGGAACCCAAACCCTTCCAACATGTCAAAGACATTACGGAAGCAGCAGCGCCTTCATCAATCACAGTGCGTTTGATGGTCATGTTAAGACATTCTACGTGAATCAAGAGAGACACATAGTAAGGCAAGCAAGGCTGAAGTCCCACAGTTTCAAATTTGATGACAGAGGAAGAATTATCATCATGAACACCAAGAGCAGAAAGCAAAGCTTTCCTTTGCAAAGGACAACTCTGAAGTACTTCAAGTGAAGACATCACACAAGGAGTGTGGCCCAAATCCTCGACAAAAGAATAGTTCTGGGCAACTCAGGCATTAGGATTGTGCCCCAAATGCTTAAGGACTCCCTTAGGAATGTGAGGAGCAACTTCAGGTTTATCCACAGGTTTTTCAATATGCAAAGGGATCTCAGGTGGAGCAGGTTCCTTTCCAAGGTCTTGTTGTGACGAACCATAGTCCTTCGCATGAGTCACAACCTTAGCAGCACACACCATATTGATGCAACCATGACGACTGCAAGCCTCCGACGGATCTTGATCCTCACCAAACTGATCATGGGTCCTCGAGTTCATGTTTTGATTATGTGGTAAAGGGTTGGTTAGCACAGCTGGGCCCTGCGCTATGAATCTCAAGGCTTCTTCTATCCGAGGGAACAAGTGAGTGAGGCGATCATCCTTACATAACTTGTAAGGAAACTTGACCTTACGTTTAGGTTGCTTGTCCCCCCCAGCATTTCGGGTGTTCTTGTCATTAGAGTTGGCATTTTAATTCCTATTCCCACCCTTACAATTATTTTTACCCTTCTTTGTATTCCTTCTGGGTTGTTGGTTACCCTTCTAATCCGACGATTGTACCGTAAGCACACTCGCCGTTTAGGTGGGTTGAGATGAAGCCAAGGCTTGTCCCAAGGCATATTGGTTGATAGATAATTGACTGACCTTTTTCACAACTGAATCCATAGGTCTAGTACTCATAGAACCAACAATGCCATCGGCATGTGGTCTAGGTTTGACCTTAGGGTCAAAACTAGAATGCGAAGCATTAGGAATGATCTCATTTAACAAAACGGATTGAGCATAAATCAAGTCAATTTCCTATGCCCTAAAAATGTCTTGTTCCTCGTTCTGAACTCCGGATGTAGAAACATCCTTCGCTATATAAGGTAGTAACGATTTAAGGAACCACTCGAGGAGAAACTCTGGCAGTATGAAGACTTTAATCAATCTCTTCTGTCGACGCCACTATTGGATATGGTCCGAGATATGCGTGGCTTTATCTTTCTGGAATGTCGACAAGAGTTCATTACCAACATCGTAACGCACTAGTAGCTGGAAGTGGTTGAGAAAATTCATATCTAGGTCATCGAACAAAGCGAATGCCCCCCTAGGTAGCTCTATGTACCATTTTGCGGCAAGCTCGGTGAGGGTGCGTTGAAATAGCCTTAGATGAATTGAATCTTCGTGTAAGGAATTAGAAGAGCACCATAGGTGAAATGTAGTAACATGTTCACTTGGATATTCTCCTGCTTTGCCCTCGAACTTGGCAATGTCTAAGGGAAGCTTATTAGGGACAGCCGGCCAAGCCGGGTCATAAGATACCGGATCGTTTGTTAGTCTCGACAAGTTAGGAAAATTTAACGTTGCGAGGAAAGGGAGCCTAGGTTGAGCAGGTCTAAGAGGCACTCCCTGATAATTTTGATTCACATAGGACTGATGACCGTAACCACCATGGCCATGTCCATAGTAGCCTCCTCCCGTTTGACCCATATAGGGTGGCATGGAAGCACCATAATGTGGTGTACCTTGACTATATGGAGCTACAAAGCCAAAATTCGAAGAGTAAGCGGGTTTTTGATACCCGTACCCATAAGGCGAATAAGTCTATGCATACCGTGGTCTATAATAAGGTCCATAAGACATCCCATGAGACACTCCTTAAGTAGGAATATATGCTTCAGAAGTAATAACATGACCTCCAAAAGTAGGGATACGACCTCCCGACACAACAGGAGGTACTTGAGTGTGAGACACAACTGGGAGAGTAGCAGCAGTACGTACATGACTCATAGCAACATTCCGGCCCGAAGGACCACGTGAATGAGGGGGAGGAAAATCATTCGAAGAACAAGGAATAGAGGACAAAGGGACATGTGAAATTATGTAGGTGGTATTTCCAATAGTCACTCGTGTTGGTTATAGTATCTGAATAGGATTACTAACACCAGGTCTAGGACGAACGTGAGATGTGGCCTCCACCGTCGGGATGGAGGGTGTAATATGACTCGTGCTCCCAAATCTCTCCGCGTGGAAAGAAATGGGAATGCCCCTAGGCATAGTGTTAGGATCAAATTATGTTTCGGCAAAAAATGTCGTATCGTGTATACGGTTACCAAACATGCCATAACTAACATAACTAGTGCTTTCAAGTTCATGGTGAGTCTCATCGCCCAGCATCCCATACTGGTGACCTATGAATCAGGGATCATATATAGAGTGAGTATGTATTTCATGTGAAGGATCAAACTTAGAATTTCCAACCGCATCAAGTGAAGGATCAAATGTAGGAGTAAGCTCTCCGTCGTCCACGTGAAGTCGAGAAGATAGCTCAGGAATACCATCTTCATGATCTCCAATCGTGTGTGAATCAATGTGGGTATGAGTCCGCCTGGACCATTTGCTTCTCTCTCCCAAAGGAGGAGGAGATGTAGAAGGAAGAAGTCCTACTAAACAACTAGAATGGCATGGAGCCGCACCCGTATCCACAACGACTCAAAAAATGAAAAAGACTCTCAAAATTACGCAAACCCTAGGGAAGCTAACGTGCACAGAGCATACACCAATAAAATCTAAAGCCAACCATAAGCAAACAAGGGTAGGATATGTGAGCTCCTGAATGAAGCAGGTATGTCTCTCCTAGGAGAGGCTTGAGACTCCCATACACAACAATCAGAGGTTCATAACCAATTATTGTGGCCCTCAGCTTCAATGCGTAAAATGATTGTGCTATCCGACCCCAACCTGGCCGAGACACCCGTAGAATAACCCCTGCAAAGTACACCCTTGATAACCTAGGTAAGGAAACTAAGGTCACCTCAATATACTCAATGCTCAGGAAGACAGTCGCAAGCAGGATTGATCATATGGGCAGGGTAGCAAGGCCCAAAACTCTCGAAAGAGCCCCCATATATGAATACAATCCTGGAAATATCTCCAATGCTACTCAGTTATTACTAGGGGTCATCCCAATCAATAACTGCTCACACTACCTTGTGCTTAACTCCCTTTTGAGAGGAGGATCCTGAGAAACACTAATTATACCAAGGAATTTCACACTCTCACCTAAACAAAAACATACATGTTGTTGTTTAGTGGTCTTGGAGAATTTACTCACAATGAACTATTCGAAGACCCTAAAACCTAATCTTGTTGGTGTACCCTATCAAAGAAAATAGTGTAATCCATTTTAATTAAGCATTGATTTTATTTGGCTTTATTACTCAAAAGAGGTAGATGGTCGTGCAACCAATGGTGTTATGACGCAACATGAAGTAAAATGCACACCTAAAAATCAATGCAAATGCATTGTGTTGAATGAAAAACAGGGCATGCTACTATATGAAATGCAAAAAATTTCTACAAATGACAAATGCAATCATTCCTATATGAAGTCCTGACTAATACTCTAAGGAAATCTAGTGCAAGTACCATGAGAAATGCAAAGTGCAATGCATAATGATGCAAAAAAGAAAATATTTTGGATTTTTTGAATAAAAATGAGATACTAAAGCAAAAGAATGATTCTACTACCCCCAGACTCGACAAGTACCATCAAACAACACTCACACAAAGTACTAAGGTAAAATAAATCTAATGCACTTATCCCAAATCAAAAAATTGAAAATGCAATGACAAGAACCTTCTTAAAAAAAAATTACCCTAAAAAAAAGTGTCTCTGGTCAGAAATAGAGGTGTATACAAACTCTAGCAGTATCAAAGGAGACTCAGCAATCATCAAAATTCACCCAACAACAATCAATCTTCCTCTAGAAGGAAAAACTAAGGGCATACGCAACTATTTGCAGTAAACCCGTGTATGTGCACGAATATAGAAGTCAAAGCCACATGTATACACGACTATGAGTAAAAAAATCACATACAAGAAGAGAAATGTATAAAAATAAAGGAAAATAGATGAACTAAGACAAAATTCACACCAATTCAGACACTACCAAGAAAACATGCCCCCATACCCGACACAGAAACAGAGAAATAAGAGAAATTCAAGAACATTGAATGCCGATAAAAATACCCAAAGGACAACTACTAGGAACTCCCCAGTGGAGTGACCAATTCTGTTACAGAGAGAAATTCCTATGGCTTGGGGTACAACAATAGACAACTTAACTCCAGAAATCAATCCTTTCCTATATGCAAGAGAAACCAAACAACTAACACTAAAGGATCTCGATTCATACCTTATTCCGGACGATTGGTGTAGATCCCCGTTGAGCTTTCCAACTTGAGCTTGAATTGATGAATTGCTTCCTCAACATTCAATAAACAAGACAAGCATAATATATATAATTGTGTTAGCTCTACTCTAGCATATATAATCAATAACATATAAGCATTTGAAATCATCCATGAATAAAATATTCATTCAAACACACATTATTGGACAGGAAAAGATATTTCTATTGATATAAAATCAGAGATTACAATGAATACAACCTTTGTCGACACGTCTACGAATCGGAGAAACCGAGTCCCCCACTTGGGCCTCCACCACTTCAATCCTCCATCTCTTGATAGCAATCCCACAAGCAAAAGGTAAATTTGGGAAGAACACAAAAGTTCCCAAGGGACAAAGGGGATGTAGACTCAAGCACAAGTTCCAACAACAATGGACTATAGTTATCTTGCTCTTAATTTCTCATATTCCTTCAATGTATCCAAAGGGTTCCTTATATAGCTCATCAATGAGGTAATGAAAGGTCGAATCCAAGAGATCTCAAGGCATATGGAAGGCCAAGAAGCAAGTGAGTCGGATCGACATCAAGGAAAACTCCAAAAAATTTTGGATTTTTGCACACATCTCGATGTATGCGGTTTTAGAGGTCAAACCTGCATATATACGCGATAAAGGGTTTAAAAGTCGCAAATGGCAATTTAAGCATGTTTTTAGGGATGTTCTAGGAAACATCAAAGGAACAAAAATGGTCCATGGGTTCTAAGGAGTCTGCATAGGGACAGGGAAGGCCATAAAAGTGTAATTCGCCATGTGTGGTAAAATAAGCTATAACACTTGGGGTACCACAACAAATAGATTAACTCCAGAAATCAATCCTTTCCTATATGCAAGAGAAACCAAACATCTAACACTAAAGGATCTCGATTCGTACCTTATTCTAGATGGTTGATGTAGATCCCCGTTGAGCTTTTTCACTCCTTCTTGTATTGGCAATTTGCTTCCTCAACCTTCAGCAAACAAGACAAGCATGCTATATATAATTGTGTTAGACCTACTCTAGCATATATAATCAATAACATATAAGCATTTAAAATCATCGATGGATCAAATACTCATTTAAATACACATTATTGGACAGGAAAAGATATTTCTATTGATGTAAAATAGAGATTACAATAGCGACAACCTCTATCAGCACGTCTGGGAATCGGAAAAACTGAGTCCCCCACTTGGGCCTCCACCACTTCAATCCTCCATCTCTCGATAGCAATATCACAAGCAAAAGGAAAGCTTGATAATAACACAAAGTGCTCCAAGGGACAAAGGGATGCAGACTCAAGTATAAGCTCTGGCAACAATGGACTATGGTTTTCTTTCTCTTCAATTCCTCCTTGTTTAATGTATCCAAAGGGTTCCTTATATAGTGCTTCAATGGGGTAATGGAAGGTCAACTCCAAGCTATCTCAAGGCATATGGAAGGACAAGAGACAAGTGACTCGGATCCACATCAAGGAAACCTCCAAAATCATTTGGCCTTTTGCACACATCCCAATGTACGCGGGTTTAAGGGTCAAATTCGCGTATATACGCGAGAAAGGGATTTAAAGTCGCGTATGGAAATTATTGCATGTTTTTAGGGATGATATTGGAAACATCAAAGGTACAAAAATGGTCCATGGGGTCTAAATATTCTACAAAGGGACAGGGAAGGCCATAAAGGTGTGATCCACCATGTGTGGTAAAATCAGCCGTAACACCTTGGCATACTCTACTTCTAATGTGGCTTTCCAATATTCTGCTACATTCATTAGATAAATATAAGGTATTCTATATAAGGCATCGGCTACCACATTATTTTTTCCATTCACATATTCAATATCAAAGTCAAATTCTTGAATCTTACTCAACCACTTTTTTTTCCTTTCATTTAAATCCTTTTGAGTGATGAAGTACCTTAAACTGTTATGGTCAGTTTTGACCACAAATTTGTTCACCACCCAAGTATTGTATAAAATTTATGAAAGCATGCATGATGGATGGAATTTATTTATCATAAATGGATTAAATCTTCTCATGTGGTTGTAGCTTCATACTCTCAAAATCTATTGGGTGTTGTCCTTGTTTTAGGATTGCTTCAATTCCTTCTCCTGAAATATGTTGTTCATGCATGATTGGAATGTGGCAGGTTCATGTGTCCGATCCAAAGGGAATGGAAACAAACTCAAAGTGATCATAGTGGCATCTGAAAGTAGTCTTTGTTATGTCTTCTTCCCTCATTGGAATTTGATGATAACCAGATCTAAGGTCAATCTTTGAGAATAACTTAGCCCCATGGAGCTCATCCATGAGCTCATCAATTCTTGTTATGGGTTATCTATTATTTACATTCTTCTCGTTTAATTCATGGAAATCAATGCACATTCTCAAGGTTCCATCTTTCTTTTTTACCATAACAACTGAAGAAGCAAACAGGATAGAACTAGGCCTTATGAGGCCCAACTCCAAGACTTCTTTAATTTCCTCTTCAATATCATCTCAAATCCTTTTGGGGTGCCTATAGGGATGTATTTTGATATGTTGGGTTCCTATATTTAACTCAATGATATGCTCAACACCTCTATCTAGTGGTCTTCCTGGGGGAAGGTCTCCAAAAACCTTCTCATACTTATTCAATAGTTGTTCTATCTCCTTAGGGTTCTTGGCAATGTTCAAGTGAGGTTTAGGAGATGTAATTAAACATTCAACATTGTTATGGAGAGAAATTCCTATGGCTTGGGGTACCACAACAAACATCTAGACTCCAGAAATCAATCTTTCCAATATGCAATAGAAATAAAATGTCTAACACTAAAGGATCGAACCTCGTACCTTATTCCGAACGGTTGAAGTAGATCCCCATTGAGCTTTCCAATATTTAGCTTGAATTGATAAAATACTTCCTCAAAAACAAGTAAACAATACAAGCATACTATATATCATGGTGTTAGATATATTCTAGCATATATAATCAATAATGTAGAATCATTTGACATATTCCAATGGATACAATGTTCATTCAAATACACATTACTGGACAGGAAAAGATATTTCTATTAATATGAATCAGAGATTACAAGTGACAACCTCTGACAGTATGTTTGCGAACCGGAGAAACTGAATCCCCCACTTGGGCCTCCACCACCTCAATCCTCCATCACTTAGATAGCAAGCTCACTAGCAAAAGGAAATCTTGGGAAGAACACAATAGTGCTCCAAGGGACAAAGGGATGCAGACTCAAGCATAAGTTCTGGCAACAATGGACTATAGTTTCGTTACTCTCAATTCTCTCTTATGCTTTCAATGTCTCAAGGGGTTCCTTATATAGATTTTCAAAGGGATACTGAAAGGTTGAATCCGTGCGATCTCAAGGCATATGGAAGGCCAGGAGTCATATGAGTCGGATCCAAGTCAAGAAACGCTCCAAAAGGATTTGGATTATGTACACATCCCGATGTACGTGACTATAGGGGTCATATCCATGTATGTACGCGGTTATCGGGGTAAAAGCCGCGTATATCACTTTTATTATGTTTTTAGGGATGATCAAGGACACATCAAAAGACAAAAATTAGTCCATAGGGGCTAATGAGTCTGCAGTGGGACAGGGGAAGGCCATACAATGTGTGATTCACCTAGTGTGGTGAAATCCGCTATAACAGATGCCCCCTAATGTATGAGATCAGAGGGGTTATACGATGGCCAATATACATTATAAGTCCATCCTAGAAGTGGAGTGATGAAGGTACCCAAATGGAATACCATCCACCCAATCAGCATAGTACAATAATACAACTCTGCACATAACTGCAAATACATATAGCAGTCCTGGATACATAAGAGTATAATGGCCATGAATAGGCATGAAACATGATAACACATATGTGGTCATCGCCACGTACAATATACATAGATTAGAATCTCCATGATGAGGATATACAAAGGACCATGATCTCCACAAAGGCTGAAGATATACAATAGATCAAGATCTCCATAGTGGCTGAAAATGTCTGACATATACTGGAACAAGTCACGAGAGCTGAAATCTCATGAAGACTGGCACGATCAAGGAGGTAGCATATAAGAGATGCCACCAGTCTGGAAAGTCTTCTACACACACCGCTACGAGTACATGTCCTACTATGTGAATAGAGGTGTCGAGGTCGAACATAGTAGTCCATCATCTAATTACCGGTCATTGATGTATACCGTTAACAGATGCGAGATCACCCACCGATAATGAAAATGGGAATCAAGGTACTAGAGTGAAAACTAACAAGTGTGAATAAATGTGTTGAGGTTGAACACTTGAGAGAATCCATCGATCAGGGGACATTGATGTATTCCCAAAACTATCGATGGCGAGAGAACCTGCCACTAATGACTGCAAGTCTCAAGGCACTCAAAAATGACTCTAGACTCCAATCCCAGAATAAATGATCTGAAGTCAATGGGATGAAATACGTTGGAAGGAGGGCATTAGGGCATCCCCCATCATCCAACATGAGGTACTCAGCAAGGTTGTATAATGTGGAAGGACTCGATCATAAGGTGCACAAACCAGTAACTGTATCGGGAATGGCCGACATGCAAAGTCAAGATAACTAAGGAATGGCCGACTCAGGTTTCAACTTCCTTCGAACAAGAGCATAACGGCGTATGGTGACTGAATGAAGGTAGCATAGATGATATACAAACTAGGACATGTCTATGACGCAGGAGGCATCAATAGAGGCTCCATAGGGACTGGAAGCATAACCAGTTGGTGGAGATAAACTCAAATAAATGAGTACAGCTCCTAAAGTCAAACTATAACCCAACCAATGGATGTGATATACAGTGCTCTGTTCGAAGGCAACACGACTCGACAGCTACCAAAGATAATATCTTTTCTTGTCCGGATTTTTGGTTTTTTTATTTTTTTGGACTTTTTCAGTTATTTGAAAAGCTTGAAAAAAGAATAAACTAGCTTTATAGTTACAAACTAGGAGGAGATGAGTGTCATTTAGGGAAAACAAACTAGTTCCAAGCAGTGGAACATACCTATGCTCAATGCAAGGATATATGTGTAGGATATTGACACTCGGGGGAAAATCCCCTCCCGGTAAAAAAGGGAATCAAGCTGCGAAGGATATAAAGAAAGGCTCTGCATGGCTAGACATGAGCCAAGCTCGGGCTATATGGTTGAAACGCAATGTCAGGGAAGCCGGCATAAAGCTCAATGAGACAAGAAAATCTCATGATAATGCATCCACAACTTGATACAAGGGAGTCCGGGGGATCATGGCCAGCATAAGATCAAGAGGAGTATGAGGCTCTTGCGAAATGTCATGGAAATACTATACAATGGACTCCCACACCCTAAAGGGAGAAACATCGGCATGGGCACCAAATGAAAATAAGGCGCTAACTAGGGTACCCATGTAAGGTGAGGCTCTACCACTCATATCATGCCACTTCTAGAGCAGCAAGAAGGTTCTGTGACATAATAGAGTGGGTTCATACCTAAGGATATAGTGACATGGTCATAAGGTCATGAAAAATGAAAACGGTGGTAAACCTAACCTATATGCTAGTATAGATGTTATACCTGAGACGGGCACGAACGGGTCAATCCAAAGGCTAAAACGGCACTGCAAACGGTCTTCTACATCACAGATTATGTCAGAAACGGTCCAAAATGGTTAGAAATGGTCAAAACTATAGGAAAGCAGGTAAAAATTTTCAAATATTTAAAAATTTTCTATAAATAGTAAAAAATAGAAATCATTTGAAACTTTTACCCATTAGAGCTCTGATTTTCAACTGCAAATTCCAGGAGATCCAGCCGGCGGAAATCACAACCGTTTTTTCCAGGTATTTACTCATGTTCTCAGCTTGCATTTCAATATAAGTTTTACAAGTTTTCATGGTCAAATGAGGTTATTAATGCCACTTCTACATGAGCGTTGCGGCCCATGCGGGTATCGAAGCTTTTTCCGCGTATAGGGCTGGCTATACGCAGAAAAGGGGCTAGAAACCGTGTACATACGCGGCTGTTTGTAAAACAGTCGCATATGACACCGCGCCAGTGGATTTACAAGAATCTAATGGGCAGTTGGTCAATTTCTCATGCAGGATGGTGCTAGAATGGTGAGAACGTGATCATGGTGAAGTAGAGGAGGTAGTAAGGGCCGACATAAGGGCTCAACAAGTACTACATGCATGTGGACCCTACAAGTTTTGGTGCCTAGGTGGCTTGAGGGCCAAACCAACGCTGCTACAGATGCTGGTAGACTATTGGGATCCAAACTCAGAGTCCTTCCGGATAGACGGTATGTCCCTCACCATTGAGGTGGAGGATATCTACTTTATCACAGGTCTATCTAGACGAGGGGAGATGGTGAACCTTCGTTCCCGAGGTGGACCAGGTCATGGGCTTACTATAGATGAGTACATAGCTATGTACTGCTACCCAGATACTGAGAAGGTCAGGAGTCAAGTTCCCACCAACGCTATACAGGTGCTGGGCCTAAAGGCCATACTACTGACACTGGGCAGGATAGCAGGATTAGCATCACTCCATCAGGCCTCTCGGCCATTGATGTTCTATGCGGTGGACTGTATGAGACCGACCATCTACGACTGGAGTACTTCACTACTGAGCAACATGAAACATCAGCTCAATGAGTGTAAAGCAGGCAGGATACGGAACTTCGGGTTTAGCAGTATTTTGAGCATGTTTTTCTTTGAGCGTGTTCTAGGATTGAGCCCTAGAGTGGATGTTCCTCTCCACGGGGTTCGAGATCTGGCCCAACGATGTTGGGAAGATGCAATGTGCAGACTGGGGGGTGGTAGGGTGGCCAACCCCTATCCAGCTGACTTTTTTCCATGGTGGCGATGACAGATTGTTTCCATAGATGACTACCCCTATGCAGGGATAGATTTCCGGGGGGATCTGGACATGCCATTGCCACCAGGATCGGCATATGGATACATAGGTAACGAATTTCGACCCTCACTCTTTTTAAAATTTTTGAAGTATTTAATTTTTTTTTGTTTTCTTGATTATATGGAATCAAAAAGACATGTTTTTTGGGTGACAATACATAATGACATCTACCATTCATGTGCAGATGTGGGACCACGACGACCAAAGGGCTTCCCACGTCATAGACGGAGGGGAAGAGGAGACGATATCACCGGTGTGGATGCGGAGCGAACGCTCCAAGACATCCATACCAACTTCGTGCAATTGACTCATAGAGTTCCCATGGCGCAAGTCGAGGACTTTCCTGAGGCCATGCAGTGATAGGTGGTGGGTGTACCACGCGCATGGGGGCATTTATTCCAGTGGCTATCTAGAGACGTGGTGACATATCATGATCACAACCCTCCTCCACCTCCACAGGACTAGACACCTGGGAGTGTATCTATTTTGTACTACCGTGTATATGATGGTGGCTTTCAAAGCCCCAATTTTGTATTATGATACTATGTATTACCACATTTTTTATATATATAAAAAGTTTTATGGTGATCGGTTTATTTATTTACATGTGTAAAAATTGTGTTTATGATTAATTTATGATGAATGAAACAAATTTCAATCTAACACGTAGTTAGCATATGAGTCAGCAACTTGATTATAATTTCTTGGAATGTGTATATATGTTATACTCTCAAATTGTCGTTCTAACAATCTCACACGTAAGAATCTCCTCAATAACGTCGGATCTCTCACATGGTACAAACCATTGAGCTGTGACACTACTAACTCTGAATCAAGACGTACCTCAAGAGATAGAACACCATGCGAAATGGCATCCTGTAGAAGCTCGATAACGGCACTATATTCAGCAACATTGTTGGAATATGGCCATAGACATACACCTCCTGAAGACAGTACTTGACCCATAGGAGTATAAATCACCCAAGCAGCTGAGGCTGAGTGCTGAGTGTGACGGCTTGCACCATCCACGAATCCTATGTAGGTGGAATATTCCATTGACATCTGCCACAAGAAATGGAAACTAATCACAAACCCGATCACGATAAACAAGACCTAACTATGCAAAAAAGTTGTACAATAATATACAACAAGCAGCCTTGGCTAAATATCATGCATAGTATTTTTTGAGATAGAGCCCATTTCTAGGCTCCGCCAAGGCCGTCCCTTCGTAATCCACTAACTCGTAGGCACCCTTCTCTAACACACGCTTGACCACATAAGGACCACGCCACATAGGATTGAACTTCCCTGCCCCCAAGGGTTCTTTCGATTGATCCCACAAAAGGACCAATTCTCCCTCACTAAACACTCTTGGACGGATAGACTTATCGTATTGGGCCTTTATGCGATGCTTATTAACCTCTAGAGTCACCAAGGCATCTCTACACTGCTCATAGAGTTGCTCAAGGTGAACCAAACGCTCCTCCAAAGGCGAAGTGTCTGGTAAGAGTTCCACGGCTAACTTCAACAAAGGAATCTAGCATTCAACTGGCAATATCGACTCCACTCCATGTACAAGCTGATATGGAGAAAAACCAGTGGCATTCTTAACCGCGGTTCGATATTCCCACAAAGCAGGGTATAACATAATATGCCAATTCGTCTTGCTTTACGTGATGGTTCGTTGGAGAATGGACTTAAGTGATTTATTCACAGCTTCAACCTATCCATTCGCTTGAGGATAGTAAGAAGAGGAGTGCTCTTGCTTATACCCTAACTTGGATTCCAACTCTTCCATCATACGGTTCTGAAAGTGCGAGCCATGTTCAGTGACAAGCTCTCTCGGAATCTTGAACCGAGTAATGATTTGGTTGAATACGAAGTGAGCGGCTGTCTCACCGTCGGATTTTACTGTAGGCATTGCCTCAACCTATTTCGTGAAGTAATCAACAGCCACTATGATATGATGGTTCCCCCCAGCCGAAGCTGGGTTACAATCCATAAAATCGAGCCCCCGTTTGGTGAAGGGACCGGCGGTGATAATAGGGTGTAACGGGGCAGGTTTCAAGCACATATTACGTGCGAACAGCTGGCAAGGGTGGCACCTCTTGATCGCTTCAATACAATCCTTGAAGATCGACGGCCAGAAATAACCCGCTCTTAAAATATTTTGAGCTATAGAAAGCCTAGATAAATGACCTCCACACGCCCCTCCGTGGCAATCATTAAGCACTACCTCAGCCTCATCATGAGTAAACAACGTCGTAAAAGGGAATCTACTCCATGGTGGTACAAAGTATTGTCCACTATGAGGTAGTTCTTAGAGACGTGATGTAATCGTCATCGTTCATCTCGTGAGAGGTGAGTAGGGGTCCTCTATGTTTGCAAATATACTATGATATCCCCATACCATGGGTCAGCCGTTGAGATTAAGAAAATGTGTTCATCAACGAACGTATCTTCACATACCAACTCCTCGGCCTCGCTCGGAAAATCCGATATGAGCTCTGCAAAGATTAAAGATTTCTTCGATTTTTCCGAAACAAATTCGAGTTCAAACTCTTGCAGGATGACAATCCATTTATTATACTTTCCCCCAATCATCCTACGTGTGAGGATGAATTGAAACGGATTGACATGGGCCACAACCAAGGTCTGGCGAAGGAGAATATAATGTCTCAAACACTGCACCGCATGTACGGTAGCTAAGGCAAGCTTCTCGACATGAGAATACCGAACCTCTGCGTCAATAAGGTTTCAGCTCAGATAATATATGACATGCTCTTGGAGCTCCTCATCCTCTTGAACCAAAACCATACCAATCGTCTCTAAAGACATGGCCACATATAATAGGAAATCACGGCTATAATCCGGAGGACTACTCACAAGGGCCGATGCTAGGGCTCGCTTAAGTGCATCGAAGGACTCCTGGGCTCGCTCATCCCATTCAAAGGGAGTATCCTTCTTCAGGAGACGCATGAAACCTCTAGTCAAATTGGAAAAGTTGACAACAAATCTTCGTAAGAAGTTTGCCATGCCTTGCAAACACTGAAGATGACGAATATTGCATGGGGGAGACAACTGAAGTATTTCCTCAACCTTAAAAGGGTCGACTCTTATACCCTCTTTGGAAACGATGAATCCTAACAAACGACCTAACTTCACGCAAAATATGCACTTATGAGGGTTTAATATAACAACATAGTGTCGGCACCTTTTGAACACCAATCTCAAGTGATAAGAATGATGCATCCTCATGCGAGAATGAGCAGCGAGGTCATCCAAAAATACTTCAATAAGAGACTTAAGATCATGGAAGATCAAGGTCATCGCCCACTGAAACGTAGCTCCGACGTTTTTAAGGCTGAAAGGCATTTTTCGATATGCAAATGTTCCCCAAGGACAAATAAATGCGGTCTTGTGTTGGTCCTTGGGTTTAATTTGGATCTGATTATACCCGGAAAAGTCGTCCATAAAGGAGAACACCTCGCTACCCGCACACTCATCCAAAATCTGATCTATAAACGGTGTGGGGAAGTTATCCTTAGGACAGGCACGATTTAAATCATAGAAATCAATGCATATACGGATCACTCCCTGCTTCTTATCCACCGGAACAGGGTTTGAAACCCCCTCCGTCAAGGGAACGGGATAGATGAATCCAGCTTTCAATAGCTTCTCTATCTCTTCCTTTATGGCTGTTTCTTTCCTAGGATTCACTATGCGTAAACGCTGTCGAATAGGCTTAGCATTGGGGTAAGTCTTAATATCATGTTTGACAATCCGAGGGTCAATCCCTGGCATCTCATCGTAAGACCAAGAAAAAATATCACGGAATTCCTTGAATAGCTCGGTATACTCCAGAATCTCATCTTGGGAACAATCCGCCCCAATGTAGACATTCTCAATTGTACTAGGATTGTGAGAAATGTTGATAGGAATAGTTGACGATATGTTCACCATGTTTCCATCAGCCATCGGACCAGGAGAGCTTAATGGAACCATAGGTATACCAACTTTCTAACTAAGAATCTCCCTATAATCCTCATGCTCCAAACAATCAAGCTCTGGAAGGAAGTATGATTTATGATGAAGTTCCTCCCATGGTGGCTCAACTCCCGACATGGCCTCGATAATTGCTTCATATGAAGGGAAAACCATATTAAGGTAGTCATGGGCATGAGAAGACTATACTGCCCATGCCGGCAGCACATAGGGGTCTTCCTCCTCCGTCCGTGAAGAGGAAGAACAAGGCTCTGCAGCAGACATGAGATTAGCTTGGTAAGCTATCATAACTACAGGCAATGGCACACTCATCTCGATGGCCTCACTCGAAGGACTCGATGAAGGAAGAATCCAAGGATCTCCCATATGACTTGTGCGAAAAGGCACAGATCTCGTAGACATCGAAGCACCATCGAAACTAGATCCTATCATGAGGACGAGTGCAGGACAACTAAAGGTTCCCATGAGGGATGGATACATGCCTACACCCACACTCCCAGTTGCCGGCTGGGAATGTTCAACTTTTGGAACCGAAGCTCCCGAAGATGCAGTAACAGGCGGATTCTTGAATTCCATTTGATCAATTGTTACAATCTTCCCATTATGTGGAAAGCATACAATGCGAAACACGGAAGACGCAACAGCTTGCATACTATACATCCAGTTCCTTCCCAGTAAGAGATTGTAGTCAAGGGGTGCATCAACCACCTCAACCTCTATCGCAACGGTCTTCCCTCCCAAACGGACTTTAAGGGAAGGAAGGATACCATGCGGCGTAAACGATCTCCCATCAAAAGCAGTTAACATGGTCGTAGATTTTGACAGCTCAGGAGAACCGAGACCCTTCCAACAAGACAAAGACATCACAGAAGCAGCAGCGCCCTCGTCAATCACAGTACGCTTGACGATCATATCAAGACATTCTACATGCACCAAAAGGGACACATAGTAGGGCAAGCGAGGCTGATGTCCTACAGTTTCAAATTTGATCACTGAGGAAGAATCATCACCATTCACACCAAGAGCGGAAAGTAAAGCCTTCCTTTGCGACAAACAACTCTGAAGCACTTCCAATGCAGACATCGCACAAGGAGTATGGCCCAAGTCCTTGACAACTGAATAATTCTGGGCAGCTTGGGCATTTGGGTTATGCCCCGAACTCTTAAGTACCCCCTTAGGAATGCGAGGTGCATCCTCAGGTTTATCCGCAGGTTTCTCAATGCGCAAAGGAGTTCTTGGTGGATCAGGTTCTTTACCTGGGTTGGGTTGTGATGAAGTATAATCTTTCGCACGCGTCACAACTTTCGCGGCACGGACCATATTAATGCACCCATGACCACTAGTCTCAGGTGGATCATCATCACTAGATTGATCATGGGACTTCGAGTTCATATTTTGGTTATGCGGTAAAGGGTTCGTTAACACAGCTGGGCCCTGTGCTATGAAATTCGAAGCTTCATCCATTCTAGGGCACAAGTAAGTGAGGTGATCATCCTTACATAGCTTGCAAGGAAACTTAACATTACGTTTATTCTGCTTGTCCCCCCCAGCATTTTTACCGTTCTTGTCATTATTATTGGCATTCTCATTCTTATACCCACCCTTTTTATTAGTATTGTTTTTACCCTTTTTCCTATTCCGTTCGAGTTGCTGGTTACCCTTCTGGTCAGACGATTGCACAGCAAGTACATTCGCCGTTTGGGCAGGATGAGACGAAGCCGTAGCTTGTCCCAAAGCAGATTGGTTGATTGACAACTGAGCAACTTGTTTCGCAACCGAACTTGCAGGTTTCTTACTTGCACAACCCACAATGTTGTCGGCATGTGGTCCAGGTTTGACCTTGGGATCGAAACTAGAACGAGGAGCGTTGGGTATAATCTCATATAACAAACTAGACTGAGCATAGATCAAGTCCAGTTCCTGCACCCTAAAGATTGTTTGTTCCTCATTCTGCACTCCGGATGTGGAAACATCATTCGCTATATATGGCAATAAATATTTGAGGAACCACTCAAGGAGGAACTCCGGCGGTGAAAAGGCTTTAATTAATCTCTTCCGTCTATGCCACTCCTGAATATGATCAGAAATATGGGTGGCTTTATCTTGCCGAAATGTCAACAAGATTTCAGTACCAACATCATAGCGCACTGGTAGCTGGAAGTGATTAAGGAAAGTCATCACAAGGTCGTCGAACAAAGTGAAGGCACCCCTAGGTAATTCTATATACCATTTCGCCGCAAGCCCTGTGAGGGTGCGTTGAAATAGTCTCAAACAAACTGAGTCCTGATGCAATGAATTGGAAGAGCACCATAGGTGGAATTTCGTAACGTGTTCGCTCGGATCCTCTCCTGGTTTTCCTTCGAACTTAGGTATGTCCGAAGGAAGCTTGGTAGGGACAGCTGGCCAAGCCGGGTCATGAGCCACAGGATCATTCGTAAGTCTCGATAAGTCAGGTAGATTGAGTGTCGCGAGGAAAGGGAGCCTAGAATGATGAGGCCTATGGACCGCTCCCTGGTTCATATAGGATTGATTACCACCATGACCTTGGCCATAGTGACCTCCTCCTGTATGACCCGTATAGGGTGGCGTGGAAGTACCATAATGAGGTGGACCTTGACTAGTAGGAGCTACAAAGTCGTAATTAGGAGAGTAAGCAGGTTGTGAATACCCGCCTCCATAAGGTGAGGAAACCTGTCCATACTGCATCCCATAATAGGGTCCATAGCGCATCGCTTGCGATGCCCCATGAGACACTCCATAGGTAGGGATATACATTCCAAAAGTAGGAATATACATACCGGAAGTAGGGATATATGTCGTGGAAGTAGCAATCTGACCTCTAGAAACATGAACATAACCTCCCGAAACCACGGGTGGTATGTAGGCTTGAGACACAATTGGTCTAGTAATCGTAGTACGGATCTGACTCACAGCTACGTGCCGACTCGAAGGACCACGTGAGTAAGGTGGAGGGTTTACATTTGAAGAACTCGGAAGTGAGGATGAAGGGATCTCTGTAATAAGATATGTACTAGTGCCTATCTTCACTCGTCTGGGACCTGGTATCCCTATCGGATCACTAACTCTAGACCTAGGAGGTATATAAGATGTAGCTTCCACCACTAAGATGGAAGGTGCAATGTGACTAGTACTCCCAAACCTCTCTGCAAGGTAAGGCATGGGATTTCCCCCAGGCATAGTGTTAGGCTCGAAATCGGATTCGACGTTAAACACCAAATTGTGCATAGGAAAACCAGTCATAGCATAACTACCGTAGCTAGTACTGGCAGGTTCAAAGTGAGTCTTGGCATCTTCTGGCATTCCATACCGGTAATGTGTCAACGAGGGGTCAACCCTAGAATGAATAGGTCTATCATGCATGGCTCCTATCTCCGAAATCACAGGTCCTAACTCAGTTAGGTCGAGTGAAGGGTCATAAGTAGGTGTGAATTCCCCATCGTCAACGCAAATGGGAGGAGGAAGTGGCTCAGATGTATCCTCTGAATGATCTCCCACGGTGTGTGAATCAATGTGTGACATAGTCCACCTAGACTATCTAGGTCCCTCTCCCAAAGGAGGAGGATAATAAGAAGGTGGAAGTCCTGCTAAATGACGAGAATGGCGCAGAACCGCACCCGACTCCACAATGACTCAAAAAATAGCAAAGACTCTCTATTTACGTCAACCCTAGGCCAACTAGCGTGCACAGAGCAATCACTAAAAAAATCTAAAGCCAAATGCAAGCAAACAAGGGCTGGATAAGTGAGCTCCCGAATGTGGCCGGTATGTCTCGCCTAGGAGAGGCTTGAGAGGCCCTTGTCACCACAAGCAGAGGTACGTAACCAATTATTGTGGCCCTCAGCTTCAACGCGTAAAGCGACTGTGCTGTCTGACCCCAACCTGGATGGGACACATGCAGAATAACCTCTACAAGTACCCCCTCGATATCCTAGGTAAGGCCACTAAGGTCACCTCAATATAATCAACGCTCAGGTGGACAATCACAGGCAATATTGACCGTATGGGCAGGGTAGCAAATCCCGAAACTCTCGAAAGAGCCCCCAGATATGAATATAATCCTAGCTATATCGTCGATGCTACATAGTTACTGACTAGGGGTTATCCCAATAAACAACCTCTCACACTACCTCGTGCTTAACTCCCTTTTGAGAGGAGGATCCTGAGAACGCTGGTTATATCAAGGATTTCACACACTCCCTAGACAGACACCTAGTTGTTGTCGTTTAATGATCTTGGAGAATTAACTTACAATGAACTATTCCAAGATCCTAAAACCTAAGCTTGTTGGTGCACCCTAGAAAAGAAAAGAGTGTAATTCATTTTATTTAGCGTTGATTTTAGTTTGGATTTATTACTCAAAAATAGGATATGGTCATGCAACTAATGGTGTTATGACGCAACAAGAAGTAAAATGCACACCTAACAATCAATGCAAATGCATTGTGTCCATGAAAATAGGGTATGCATACTACGTGAATACACAATTTCTTCTTCAAATGCTGAATGCAAATTTCCCTATATGAAGTCCTAACTATTACTCCAAAGCAAATCTAGATTTAATGCAAGTACAATGCAAAGTGCAAAATGCAATGCATGATGATAAGCAAATGTTTTTGGATTTTTTGAAAATAAAGAGATACAAAAAGCAAAAGAATGATTCTACCCACCCCAGACTCTGCAAGCACACATAAACAGCATTCCAACAAATCACTAAGGCAAAAGGACTCTAATGCACTAATCTCAAACAAAAAATCAAAGATTCCATGACAAGAAATTTCCTAAAAGAAAAGATTTAGGCTAAAAAAAAATGTTTCTGGTCAGAAACAGAGGTATTAACAGACTCAGGCAGTGCCAAAGGAGACTCAGCAGGTAACAGAATTCACCCAGCAATCCACTATCTTCCACAAAAAGTAAAAAACCAGGGTATACGCGACTGTGCGCAGTAAACCCTCATGTATACGCGGAAATCCCAGAGGAAACCGCGTGTATACGCGACTGTAAGTGACAAACCCACATACAGGAAGAAAAAGATGCACAAATCCAAGGCAAATAGACAGGATGAGATTAACTTCACACCAATCAGGCTCTACCAGGCATACATGCCCCCATACCCGACACAGAAACAAGAGAGAGAGAGCAATTCAAATACATTGAATGTCAAGAAATCAACCCCCAAAGGAAAACTACTAGGAACTCCCCAGCGGAGTCACCAATTCTGTTACGGAGAGAAATTCCTATGGCTTGGGGTACCACAACAGACAGCTAGACTCCATAAATCAATCTTTCCCAATATGCAATAGAAATAAAATGTCTAACACTAAAGGATCGAACCTCGTACCTTATTCTGGACGGTTGAAGTAGATCCCCGTTGAGCTTTCCAATCTTTAGCTTGAATTGATAAAATACTTCCTCAACAACAAGTAAACAATACAAGCATACTATATATCATGGTGTTAGATCTATTCTAGCATATATAATCAATAATGTAGAAGCATTTGACATATTCCAATGGATATAATGTTCATTCAAATACACATTACTGGATAGGAAAAGATATTTCTATTAATATGAATCAGATATTACAAGTGACAACCTCTGACGGAACGTCTGCGAACCGGAGAAATTGAATCCCCCACTTGGGCCTCCACCACCTCAATCCTCCATCACTCAGATAGCAAGCTCACTAGAAAAACGCAAGCTTGGGAAGAACACAACAGTGCTCCAAGAGACAAAGGGATATAGACTCAAGCATAAGTTCTGGCAACAATGGACTATAGTTTTGTTACTCTCAATTCTCTCTTATGCTTTCAATGTCTCAAGGGGTTCCTTATATATATTTTCAAAGGGATACTGAAAGGTCAAATCCATGCGATCTCAAGGCATATGGAAGGCCAGGAGTCATATGAGTCAGATCCAAGTCAAGGAACGCTCCAAAAGGATTTGGATCATGTACACATCCCGATGTACGCGACTATAGGGGTCATATCCGCATATGTACGCGGTTATCGGGGTAAAAGCCGCGTATATCACTTTTCTTATGTTTTTAGGGATGATCAAGGACACATCAAAAGACAAAAAGTAGTCCATAGGGGCTAATGAGTCTGCAGCGAGACAGGGGAAGGCCATACAATGTGTGATTCACCTAGTGTGGTGAAATCTGCTATAACAAACATCCCATTCTATATCTCCATGCCTTAATATAGTCCTCATGTTGTGAGAGGAAACCACTTGATTTGGGTAAGTCTGCATTCCCCTCAACAAGATGGGTTTCCCTTTTGAATTTTTGAACCTTATTTAAGGGACTTGGTAATTCACTATATGCTCCCCTAAATAGTACTTCCATTTTAATACTAAAACCATATTTGTATCAACCACATTCACTACATAAAAATTGTCATTACTAGTATGATTTCCTAGAGTAACTTGAAGCTTTGGAGTCCATTTAGTGCAATCCATAGAATTGTTACCTAGAATGATGACTGTGAAACCATCAAAAGTTTCATCATGTAAATTTATCCTCTCCACCAAGGCTGCATCCATGAAGTTGTGAGTGGCTCCACCATCCACTAGAACCGTGACTTTTTGGCCTTGTATGCTTCCCTTGAGCCTTAAGGTGTTGAACCTAGGTACACCTGAGAGCGCTTCAATTTTCCCTATATCAGGAGTGGTTTGTTCTTCTTCTGCTCTTTTATGCCCTTTTTCTTGGGATGCAAATTTCACTTCCTCCTCCTCCTCCTCCTCTTCATCATATTTAGAAAAAAATTCAATGTAGTGCACCTTCCCCTTGGCACATCTATGTCCCAGGACCCAAGGTTGTTGGAATGTAAACATAGATTCTTTCTTATAAGCTCTTCTTTTCTTTGTCCTCCTTTATTTTCTTTGGTATAGGAGTCATTTTTTCATGGTTTCTTACCTTCCTTAAACTTGGAATGGAAATTTGGCTTGGGAGGTGTTGAGGCCTAGAAAATCACAGGTAACAACAGTTAGGGATTCTCCCCAGTAAACATTCCTAGCTAGCCCATTACTGTTTAGTATGGGGAAGATATCCAGTTTCTGTTCCGGCTACAGTAGGTAAAGTAACAAAAATAAAGGTTTTACCGGTTACGGCCTGGTCCACCCTGTATGTTTTTAGTTTTTTTGTATTTAAGTCTGAGATGAAAGTGCCTATCTAAAAATGCAGATTGATAGAGAATACGAGGAGTGGTCACAATGTGATGCGTAGGTTCTTACCTCTCGTCTTAACTCTCTCGCATCTAAACCCCACACAGCAAGAAAAACTAAAACTAACTATCTAACCTATCCCTAGGGAGCAAGATTATCATTTATCAATTAGTAATGTATTTTGTGCATGCATTGAGAAAAATCACAGATAATTGTTACTCCTTTCACAACACATGAACATTTACAGATATATGAACAACCAAATAGCTAATTGTTTATGAGCAACATTCATTACTCATAATGGCAATTTCATAGAATAAACTAGAGCGCATTCATAACAAGAACATAGGTTCAAAGAGTTAGAATGATCTCATAGTTAATGGATAACAGCTGAAAACAAAATAGTTCACATTCAACAAATCCATTGCACAACATTTGAAACCTTCCACAAAGCTTTCTCCAACAGGAAACTTGTAATTTCTTTATGTAAAAGGAAATAGTTCTTCTGACATTATACTCTCACAAATCTATCTCGGAAAAAGTCCCTCTTCTATCTAACTCTCCTATATTTATACTACAAGTAAAACTCTTGGGTTTCCCCTCGGTGACCTTTGGGCTCCCCCAACCATTCAATCCAAAAAAATTGTCTTTTTGTGAGTGCTCATGATTTATACAATATGTTACATTTTAGGTTAAGATTTTAAGAGCACTTTTATGAAAAGGGACCATCTTGGTAACTGTCGAACATCTCCAACCCTGTGCCTCTGCTCTTATTGATTATGATCAGTAATCCGTGGGTCCCTTGCTAGATCCTGTTGAGCTCAGACCTAATTTTCTCCTTCTTTCCTCTATTTTTGCTTCTTCATTCTTCAGTCGCTTCCTTCCTTCTACTTTGTCTTTTAAACACATCTTACTCGCACTAATCATCCTGTCATGAAGATAGCATATTTTAGACCATTTAGGGTTTAATAAAGTAATACGAACTGTATCAATACATGCATTCTGTAAAATGAAATATAAACAAAATTAATGCATGAAAAGATAAGGCAAAGAAAATCCTATCAGCTGGGTCTGAAAATCCTCTAAACCCACGGTCCAACTAAAAACACAATCTTGATAGAATATACTCTTCACCTAATTCAGGCCGCATCTGAGCTAATGTGAAACCCTCCGACGAAAACATGAACTAGGACAAATGTAACAGCTCCTCCTCCTCTTAGAAAAACCCTGACTCGACCAATACCACAAGAAAACTCCGCCATTCCATAAAATAGTGTAAAAAAATACCAGAAGGTAGGAAAACCTTATCAGCAATTGGGAACAAAATGCTACCCATCGGGCAGAAATCCACTAAACGGCCGCAACGGCGGGTAGCATAAAGACTACAGGTTCCGTTTTCAAATGAAAACTGCGGTGATCAAAAGTTTCAGTGACTAAATGTCGGCGATGATGAGCTCAAATCCACTGCCATGTCGGCGATGCAATAGACTAGCCATCTGATCAATAGTCAAAAACCCTTCTGATAGCGCAAAGAAAAAGACTATTAAAGAAATACAACCACTGCATCGGAAAAGAAAGGAATTAACCATCGGAACATTCATCATTTACCTTCCACAATGCATTAGAGGAAATTTGGGGTCTAAAATGGGCCTTATAAGAAAACATGCCAAAATAAGTTTTTGTGAGTTGGAATTCAAGAACCAATAGAATTTCAATAAAATAAGTCAACCATAATGGTTGAATTGACATATTTTTCATTAAAAAAAACTACTTTTTTTGTTCGTATTTTTGACATATCTCATTGTGTTTTTACTCAAATTTCGATCGGGAGAGCTCGTTGGATGCGAAATTTGATTCCGCATACAACGAGTACCCACACTGCATACTTTTGATGGATCCCGCTACCCCAAAAACAAGAAATACCTGAAAAAATGTTATGATGATGTCATCATCACATTTTTTCAGGTATTTCTTGTTTTTGGGGTAGCGGGATCCATCAAAAGTATGCAGTGTGGGTACTCGTTGGATGCGGAATCAAATTTCGCATCCAACGAGCTCTCCCGATCGAAATTTGAGTGAAAACACAGGGAGATGTGTCAAAAATACGAACACAAAAAGTAGTTTTTTTCTTTCTTCCTCCAAAATTTATCAATATTATTTTATTATTTTAACTTTTATTTTATTATTTTCCTTAGGAGGCCCATTTTAGAC
Source organism: Pseudotsuga menziesii (assembly GCA_001517045.1). Taxonomy (NCBI): domain Eukaryota; kingdom Viridiplantae; phylum Streptophyta; class Pinopsida; order Pinales; family Pinaceae; genus Pseudotsuga; species Pseudotsuga menziesii. Next base: position 85,083 of record LPNX010347878.1, read on the forward strand.
CCCAAAATTCCTCTAATGGTGGTTCCATAGGGAACTACGGCCCCGATGCACTGTACAAAATATTTTCGACAGCGATAAATGAAAACATTTACAAATCAAAACTTGAAGTTTCAAAGTCAAAAGTATTAGCTAGACAACGATGAAAATAGTTTGTTTCACGTCCGAAACTGTGGCAGCAAAGAGAACTAAAGCTTTGATTCAAACACAAATAGAATTCCGATAGTAATGAAGGGAATTATTTAGATCAAAGGACATCATTTTCAAATCAACTTTAAACTCCACAGTCCAAAGCATTGGCAGGAAAAAACAGTTTTCAGAAAAGCATGAAAACAATGGACCTCACTTCAACTTCAAACAACCCAAAATATAGCAGAGGGAAAACAAAAACAAATTTCAGCAATCCAACAATCCTAGGCAAAATGAAATTAAAATGAGGGTCCAAAATTTTAAAAAATTTTGGAAAAAAGTTGCAACTGCAACAATTGGCGTCTACCTGGTGAACACAGATCTCTGGAAAACTTCTTCCTTTAGTAACAGACTGTTTGACAATAAAACCAACATGTTGAATTCTTCTAGATGTCTGGATTTCCCAAATGGAACATATGTACTTTAATCATTGATGATAGTCCAATTTAGGAATAATGGGAACCAAGATTTAAACGTCCAAATAACTCTTTCGAGACCAAGAATATGAATTTCATTTTTTTACCTCTGTCTTCGGGTAGTTTCCAGCTCGGACACCATAGGATTATAACACATGGTAAACAGAAATATTCATTTGTTCCTCATTCCCATGCCATTTTGCACTTTTTGTGCTTTTGGACTTTTGTCCTTTTTGAGTCCTCCTACATGCCTTTCTTTCTGAATTTTTATTCAGGCTCCTCTATCCATAGTGTCCTTTTGTGTGAGAGATGTATTTAATTTTCAGCTCACAGATGGAGAAGAACTTTGGCAATTCTATACTCATATGATTTAGCACTTTGTTTGATACATATTGCTTTCTTATGAGTTTTTTTACTCTTATCTTCCTTTTGGCTTTCAATTCTTGGCATGAGATCATTTATATATAATATATTGTTTACCTTGCTTCCTTTCCATGGGTCTTTTGCTGTCACTCCCTAGGACATTTTTAAATGTGATATGGATGGAGCCTCGAAATAGTATTCCAGACCTTTTGATCCTGAGTTATTTTACAAGGATTAAGTAGGAATTCAATGTGTTCATAGCCATTTAGGAAAACTGTTGAACGAGAAGAAATTCTTTCAGATAAATCAATAGTACATAGTCTTATAACCAAGGATTTTGGTCAATCCAGAATTCTGATGCTCTCCATGCAACAAAAAGTTTGCTTCTTTCATTTAAATCCATCAAAATCTAAAAAACAACATAAATAAGGTAAATAAAAAATAAACAACTAAAACAGTTTATTTATGTACAAAACAAAAACAAAAATCAGGAAAAATAAGGTTTGAGAACTAAACCATTAACTGGTAAGTTTTCTTCCCACCCCTGTAAATCTTGCAATTTGTAGGTTGAGGGGCCGAGTTTTGCTACAATTTGAAAAGGGCCTACCCATAACTGTTGAAACTTCGTGTGCTTCCCCTTTTCATCATTCGGGTGATCCCACTTAAGAACTAGGTCTCCCACTTCAAACTCCTTTTTTCCAGCTTTATGTTTATCAAACCACCGCTTCACTACTTCCTGTTGATGCTTAAAACGTTCTTTGGCCCTGTACCTAGACTCTTCCGCCTTCAAAAGATTATAGATTCTAATTTGCAGGATTTCATTATCTGTGCCTATAGACTCTTGAGCTATTATGGAAGTTGGTAGCATAATGTTAGGATGAAGTATAGCCTCTTTTCCATAAACAAGGGTATACGGTGACACACCTAAGGAATTCTTGGGTGTGACCCTATCAGCCCAAAGAGCGTTCAGTAATGCTAAATGCCAACTTCTCTGGTTTTCTATCACAGTCTTTTTTAAGATCCTAATCAGATTCTTGTTTGCAGATTCTACCAAACCATTTCCTTGTGGGTAATAGTTCGCAGAATAATGCAACTTAATTCCTCTTTCATGAGCAAATGCAGTTAATCTAATAGAAGAAAAATAAGTAGCATTATCGAAAACTAGGGAAATTGGAACCCCAAACCTGGTCATAATATAATCTTGCAAGAAATCCATGACTGCATCTTCGTTCACTTTACGTAACAGAATTGCCTCGATCCATCTAGTGAAGTAGTCACTTGCCGTCAAAATGTATTTGTGTTGCAAGGAAGAATTTGGTTTTATCTCTCCAATGATATCAATTTCCCATTGCTCAAATGGTTCTGTTATCATCACCAGCTTCAATGGTCCTGCTACTTTGGCTTGTCTTCCCCCACACCTCTGGTAGATATCACACTTTCTGACATGGGCGTGTGCATCCTTGAACAGTGTGAGCCAATAATATCCGGTTCTGAGAATCTTGTGGGCTATCGTATCTTCGAAAAAATGACCTCCAGCAGCCCCATCATGTAACTATATTATGACCTTGTTTGCATCTTCTTTCTCTAAACATCTGAGAAGGACTCCATCATAATTCTTCCTGAATAAAATTCCATCAATGATCTGATATGTAGCTAATTTAAGGCACAATGCTCTTCGCTGCTTGGAATTCCAATGTTATGGCAACAATCCTTCCTAAAGGTAATGAACAAGGTCTCGATACCAGGAATATGGAGCTGTGAAAAGAGGACACACATCCATCATATGTAACTCAGCTTCATTCTCCCAATTGTTTTCTTCATTATTGTTACCTTCAGCCATTAGTTTGCATAGTCCTTTCCCTTTAACTATGGATGCTGGTTTGAATTCGAGGTCATATTCTTGTAAAGTTGTGACCCAGTTGCCTCTTATTTCTCCTAATTCCTTTTGTACTAAAAAATACCTTACAGTTGGGTGTGGAACTATTACCTTCGTCCGGTTCTTAAGTATGTACGGCCTAAATTGTTTTACTACTTTAAATACTGCACAAGCTTGTTTATCCATAGCTGGGTAATTAAATTCTTCCCCCTGCAGACCAATGCTCATAAATGATATGGGGTACTCATCTCCTCCATCTTCCTTCTAAGTAAGCACTGCTGCTAATGAATCGTTAGATGCAAAAGTGTACAAAATAAAATATTTCTCAAAATTTGGACTTTTGAGAGAGGGTGCATGGGCAATAGATGTATTTATATTACTAAATGTAGTCTTCTCTACATTAGTCCACTTGAATTGTACACTTTGTTTCACCATTTTCTGCAAAGGTTTAACAATTTGAGCGAAATCTGGCACAAACCTTCGCATGAAATTTATCCCCATGAATGATTACATACCTTTTTTGTTATGGGGTAAAGGGATCTGTTCGATAGCTTTGATCCTTTCTAGATCCATGGAGATCCCCTTTTTAGAAACCACGTGAGCCAGTATCTTTCCTTCTATAACCGCAAACACACATTTCCTTGGATTCAATGAGATGCCATATTTTCGACAACGCTCGAAAATTTGTTTTAGATGGAATGCATGTTCTTCTCTCTTCTTTGAAAATATCATGACATTGTCGAGATATACTACAACACTACAGCCACTTATACCACAGAAATCTATATCCATATCCCTCTGGAAAGTAGCTCCAACATTAATGAGTCCAAAGGGCATCCTTCTGTAAGCAACCCATTTTGTTCTAAAGGTAGTTTTAAGTTGTCTTCTTTAGCTACTAACACTTGATTGTAGCCAAAGAATCCATCTAATAACGAAAATAAATCAGAACCCGAAACCATCTACAATATCTATTCCATGGGTGGGACTAGATAGTTGTCTTTGTTTAAAGCACGATTTAGGTTTCTAAAATCCACACATAGCTTGATTTCTTCAGATTTCTTCCTTACTGGTACCAAACTTGAAACCCATTCCGAGTGTCTGACTTTGAATATAATTTTGGCATCCAATAATTTTTTCACTTCACTCTGAATTAAAGGCTCCAATTTTAGATGCATCTTACTCAAAGGTTGCGGATAAAGCTTGACTCCATATCTAATAGGAATAACATGTTGTATAATCTTGGTGTCATATGTTTTAAGCTCTTCATATGTCCAAGCAAATACATCTTTGTACTGTTTGAACAAATTAATGAACTTATTTCTTTCACCTGGGGAACAACACTTTCCCAAATTTACATATTTGGGTTTAACTTCAACTCCCAAATTTATCAGCTTGAATTGCAAAGACGAGCTATGAGTCTTGACATTTGCTGGTCTCCTGAACTTGTTGTCTAAATCCAACATCCACTCTAAGGTCCTGACCCCTTTAGTAATAAAATTGTTGAGTTTTAATTCAGCTTGGTGTTCTTCATCATCGATAATTGCCCCTTTGAAAGTCTCTTCATTCGTCAAACATTCGAGGATTTGTTGATCATCATCAAAAACTCGTAGATTAGTAATCATGTCTGGAACCAAAGGCCTGAAAAGTAATTTAATAAAACACTTGTTATTTGAAGGTACAGGCCTTGCAGCTGAGGTAGCTAACAAGTCAGTTGTTGCATTCTTAATTCTAGGAATGGATACAATATTAAATGCATAAAAATTTGTCAGCAAATCCCACACTTCATTCTGATAAGATTTTAAATGAGGTGAGATGCAATGTATCTGTTTTCGAATTTGCTTTACAATTATTTCAGATACCCCATACACTTTCATATTTTCTACTTTTAATTCAACTGCTTTTCTTAGTCCCTGAACTAATGCTTCATATTCAGCTATGTTATTGGTACATTCAAACTCTAATCTACAAGAAAGAAAATGTTTATTTTTCTTTGGATCGATCAGGACATAGCCAGCTCCTGATCCTTCCAAAGTTTTGTAACACCCCGGTTTTGACCACGTTGCATTAGATGTATATGATGTATATATTGCAAATAATCATGGTGCGGAGCTAAAGGCCAAGGCCCCACCATTGATTAGTTATGTTATGTTTCAGATTGAAATTGTCACCGATGGTATATCGGGGCATGTGGCATACATATTAAGTTTTGTCATCATGTAAATATGCATCTTTAATTAAACTAACCCAACCAGCTATGTACACGGCAACTAAATTGAGAAGGGGGCATGATTCTCACAAGGATAAAGGGGGGGGATTGTTAAATGATGAACCAATGGGGAAAAATCCATGTGCCACCTTCCCTTGTCTTATCCAACTATCACCATTAAAAATTGTTGCTGTTAGTTGGGGCAGTTATGGCTAGGGGTGGGGTGTGGTAGGGCTGTCAGTCCTTGTCCACACGCACACTCCACCAGCGGGTTGACCTCACGATGGCAAGCAAAAACCACCGCCATCACTCCAGTGGAAACTCCACTCTCTCCACTACTATGCCATTCTCTCCATAGTCTGTTCATCCTCACGCAGGGACGGTAGTCTAACTGTTCCCACACACCATCTTCTTTCTCAGTTTGGTCTCACGTAGCCAGGAAGAGGGAGCCATTTTGAATGTCATTCATGTTTCCACAGGGTTGTATCTAGCATGTTTTCCATCCAAATTCCAAAGGTCTGAGGTCAATTTCACTCACGCACAGGTTGGAACTCTGTATCTTCTTCCTTAGTGTGGTCTGTCATTAGAGGAAATTTGGGGTCTAAAATGGGCCTTATAAGAAAACATGCCAAAATAAGTTTTTGTGAGTTGGAATTCAAGAACCAATAGAATTTCAAT
>LPNX010347878.1:91084-117037 GCA_001517045.1 Pseudotsuga menziesii
TAAGTTTTCCCTCGGTGGCTTCGTTGTCCAGGACGAACTGTTGTTTCCCCACGTTGTGAATTGTGTTGCTGATATGTTTTGAGACTGCAGTAAGTTGCTTGGGAGTCGTTTTGGCCACGATAGGGCCAAGAACTACTCAAGAGTCATTTTCCCTATCTAAGTTGTAACTGCTGATTGATTGCATGCGTGAAAAGGTTGGTCTTCGGACTGTGTTGGGAGCAGGGATGGGGGCTTGGTTTGCTTGATAAACCTAGTGTGTTTGGAAACCACACAAATAGAGCTAGAGGGATGGCTTTCTTCTCCACAACCCTTGAATAGCACTAGAACGGAAGTCAGGGCCTGAGGGAATATGTAGCAGAGAAGGGACTGATTCCTTGTGTTGGGTGTGTGTGGGTGTCTTAGAAGTCAGGCTAGTTCTGGTGTAGGTGTTCCTAGCTTTGTAATGGGCTCACTAGCTTAGCATTTAGCCTTTCCTAGCTCCTTGATGGCCTGATAAAGCCAACTATGTTGGATTGGTTGTGTTTTGTGTATCCTTGGCTATGTGTAATCCTTCTTGTTCCTTATTCCTTGGGGGATCATGCCCATCTCAGGGGTGGCAACATTGCTGAGAGATTTATGAGCATGCTAGCCTATGGTTGGGAGGAACGTTGGAACGACGTAGCTGGTTGGGGATCGAGTTCTTTATGAGATAAGTAATCTTGTCTATTTTACTTCTACAATCATACTATTGTTAATGAATATGATGAACATGTTGAATGCTTGTATGAATGTATGTTGCTTCCACTGTGTATGATAAATAATTATGTAGCTGTATGTTCTACTTCAATGCATTTTGTTTCATCATTTTATGAATGCACATGTTAATGGGGTTGATTTCCCGGATCGTTAATGCCATGGTAGCATCCTCTTCATCGGTCGGAGGGTTGGGGACGCTACAAGTTTTAGATCCATAAAAAAAAAGTGTCCAAAAAATATCTAGTTCTATTGTACTTGAATCAACAACTACATCTGAAACTAAATCTACTATTTTATAGTCAAATTCATCATCCCTTGAAAAGCGAAGGAGATTGGGCTATGTGTCTAATGTACCGCTGGATTCTTCTGCTTGGTAATTTCATGGATCAAGCTCAATAAATTAATTTCCCAATACATACTTCACTGGTTCATTCTTACCCTCCAACTGAGTAACATTGTGCTTCATATGGGGCTCTCTTAATACTTTTATTTGATTGGGACTTCCCTTATAACGCAACCATAGATGTGACCAATCTGATGCAAAATATCCATTTAGATTTGTTGACCAATCCCGACACAAAACAAGTCCATATGGCTCAGTTATGTCTGCTACTACAATATCAATGAACTGACATACCTTTTCATTTGAATATAATCAAATCAAAACATCCTCCATTTCCCCAATTACCTTCACATTTGTTCTGTCTAACTAAATAACCTGCCAGGTAGATGGTTTAGGCTGTCCATTTATCGTTTTGCAGACTAAAAGCGGCATAACATTGACTGATGCCCCTGAGTCTACTAAACAATTGTGCACATTATGGTTGAAAATTTCAAAAGTTAATAGAAATGGCGAGGTTTTGTATTTAGGCTTACCTCCCACACTTGCTTCACCAATTTCTTCTTCTTTAGGTTGATTGTCAGTGGGAAACTTTTCCTCAGGTATTTCAAGTGCTTTTAACAATATTTCTTTCTGCTAAGGCACATTGCACATTTCAAACAGCAAGATATTTTCCTTAGCCCTCTTAATATCTTCCACAATAGCATATTCCATCTTATGTTCTTTGAGATCAGTCTTCTCCTCAATGGGCTTAACAGGCATGTTGATTTGCTTTGGATTTTGACTCGTAATGGTGAATTCAGGTATCTTATCAGCTGTGGTGCTCTTCTAAATCTTCTTTACATTCTTTTGAAGTCTCTTGATTTTCGGGAATACTGATCTGTTCTCTTTTTATCAAACCTTGACTTCTTGTTGTCACGTTTGTTTCCGATATCTCCTCCTATTTCAAATAGCCTTCTTCTTCTGTATCGAAAAGTGAGACACAGTCCCATAAAACCAGAGCATCATCCTCTTGTTTTTCTGTGGATTTATTTCCCTTTTCCTCCTCATCATCAGCTTCAGTTAGTTTAGAGTCCAATAGCTGATTCATTACTAATGTCATCGAATTTATCCATTGAGGACAATTTTTTTTTAAACGAGGTTGCTGATGAAAGTGAAAAAATTATCCATACCCACCTCCGTTAAATTCATTGATGCAAGACTATGTGGAGGAGGCTTAGATTGATTGTTGTCCTCTCTCCTTTTATAGTAAGGCTTATAAGATTTCTGAGCTTCATTTTCCTTTTCCAGATCTATTATTCTGTTAGACAGTTTCTGCATCATTTTCAACATTCCTTCAAAGTCATGTGACTACTCCTCCTTAGGCTTAGACAGTAATAATCCTTTCTTAACAAAAGTTTTTTCTCTCGACTGCTTAGGATAATTTTCTATGCTCTCTTTTTCAGCTTCTACTCGCTTGGCTTCTTCATAAGTTTCTGACAACGTAGGTTTGACTTGCATCTTGGAAAACATGGCCAAGTCAGGCCCTAAAGCTGAAGTATAGTATTCGATCAAAACCTTATCAGACAGTTTATAAGTTGCAGAAAAATTCTTAAGATAAGAAGCAAACCTTTAGGTGAAACTATGCACTTTTTCTTTTCTTTCTTTCTTCAAAGCCCATAACCCCTTCATTAATGCTGCATGAGTTTTTTGGACTGCATATTTATTTTTGAATATTCTTTCAAATGTATCCCAGTCTGTTATTGATTTTGCAGGCAAAACAAAATACCATGAGGTTGCTACTCCTATCAGGGTATGCGGAAACAATCTGCAAACTACATCTTCATGTTCTCCATCCCTTAGTCCTTCTATAGCCAAGTAAAAAATTTGTAAATGATCATCTACTAAAATATTTTCACTTGGGTCAAACTTGGGCAGAATTTTCTCAAAATCCTAAGGTATGTCATGTAGAGGGGGTGCCAGGTTTAAAGGTGACCTAGCCCTCCAAGCAGGTGGTGGATTTGGTGGGTTGGGTGGCTGATTTGCATTCATGTTTGGCATGAGTATGGGTGGAGATTGAGGTGGTGAGTGAACAGGTGAACAGTAAGGTGTATCTTTTCCCACTTGATTCAAAGGCTGAACAACTTCCTGTAAGGATGTTTCTACTAGTCATTCAAAATCTCCAACCAACACTGCGTCTTCCAATATAGGACGGTCTTTCTTCTTATATTCTCTTCTAGGTAAGACAGGAATAATTGGTAATCCTCCAATATTCTTCACATGTGCCCTAGTATGTCTTCTCAGATCATTGACTACTTCATTATCAACAGAATACAGATGCTCTTTACCCTTCTCTTCAATAATTGGATTGGGAAACAAACTGCTTTTAGAACTATCACCGGTGGAATAATATCGAGAAAATAAGTTTCCTCGGCCAGCCATGCACTGGCTTCCCTCCTTCTAGCGCCAAAAACTATTGAGGCCTGGAAAATCGTAGGTAACAACAGTTAGGGATTCTCCCTAGTAAACCTTCCCAGCTAGCCCATTACTGTTTGGTATGGGGAATCCATCTGGTTTACGGTCCGGCTACCGTAGGTCAAATAACAAAAATAAAGGGTTTTACTGGTTACGGCCCATTCCACCGTGTATGTTTTTAGTTTTTTTTTATTTAAGTATGAGATGCAAGTGCCTATCTAAAAATACAGATTGATAGAGAATACAAGGAGCGATCACAATGTGATGTGCAGGTTCTTACCTCTCGTCTTAACTTTCTCGCATCTAAATCACATACAGCAAGAAAAACTAAAACTAACTATCTAACCTATCTCTAGGGAGAAAGATTATCATTTATCAATGAGTAATGTATTTTGCGCATGCATTGAGAAAAATCACAGATAGCTGTTACTCCTTCACAACACATGAACATTTATAGATATATGAACAACCAGATAGCTAATTGTTTATGAACAGAATTCATTACTCATGATGGAAATTTCATAGAATAAACTAGAGCACATTCATAACAAGAACATAGGTTCAAATATTTAGAACGATCTCACAATTAATGGATAACAGCTGAAAACGAAATAGTTCACATTCAACAAATCCATTGCACAGCATTTGAAACCTTCCACAAAGCTTTCTCCAACATGAAACTTGTAATTTATTTATGCAAAAGGAAATAGTTCTTCTTACATTATACTCTCACAAATCTATCTGGGAAAAAGTCCCTCTTCTATCTAACTCTCATATATTTATACTACAAGCAAAAATATTGGGTTGCCCCTCGGTGACCTTTGGGCTCCCACAACCGTTCAATCCCACAATTTTTGTCTTTTTGTGAGTGCTCATGATTTATACAATACGTTACATTTCAGGTTAATATTTTAAGAGCACTTTTATGAAAAGGGACCAGCTTGGTAATTGTCGAACTTCTCCAAGCCTGGGCCTCTGCTCTTATTTATTATGCTCAGTAATCTGTGGGTCCCTTGCTAGATCCTATTGAGCTCAGACCTAATTTTCTCCTTATTTTCTCTATTTTTTCTTCTTCATTCTTCAGCCACTTCCTTCCTTCTACTTTGTATTTTAGACACATATTACTCGCAATAATCATCCCGTCATGAAGATAGCAGATTTTAGACCATTTAGAGTTTAATAAAGTAATACGAACTATATCAATACATGCATTCTGTAAAATGAAATATAAACAAAATTAATGCATGAAAAGATAAGGCAAAGAAAATCCTGTCAGCTGGGTCAGAAAATCCTCTAAACCCGCTGTCCAACTAAAAACACAATCCTGATAGAATATACTATTCACCTAATTCAGGCCGCATCTGAGCTAATTTGAAACCCTCCGACAAAAACATGAACCAGGACAAATGTAACAGCTCCTCCTCATCTCAGAAAAACCTCGAATCGGCCAATACCACGAGAAAACTCCACCATTCCATAAAATAGTGTAAAAAAATACCAAAAGGCGAGAAAACCTTATCAGCAGTCGGGAACAAAACGCTAAGCATAGGGAAGAAATCCACTAAACGACTGCAATGGTGGGTAGCATAAAGACTACGGGTTCTGCTTTCAAATGAAAATTGCGGTGATCGAAAGTTTCAATTACTAAATGTTGGCGATGATGAGCTCAATGCCACCGCCATGTCGGCGATGCAATAGACTAACCCTCCGATCAATAGTCAAAAACCCTTCCGATAGCACAAAGAAAAAGACTGTTAAAGCAATGAAACTGTGGCATTAGAAAAGAAAGGAGTTAACCATCGAAACATTCATCATTTATCTTCCGCAACGGCGGCTTCATAGGGAACTACGGCCCCGATGCACTGTACAAAATATTTCCAACAGCGATAAATGAAAACATTTACAAATCAAAGCTTGAAGTTTCAAAGTCAAAAGTATTAGCTGGACAACGATGAAAATAGTTTGTTTCACCTCCAAAACAGCGGCAGCAAAGAGAACTAAATCTTTGATTCAAACATAAATAGACTTCTGACAGTAATGAAGGGAATTATTCAGATCAAAGGACATCATTTTCAAATCAACTTTAAACTCCACAGTCCAAAGCATTGGCAGGCAAAAGTAGTTTTCAAAAAAGCATGAGAACAGTTGACCTCACTTCAACTTCAAACAACCCAAAATATAGCAGAGGGAAAACAAAAACAAAGTTCAGCAATTGAACAATCCCTGGCAAAATGAAATTAAAAGGAGGGTCCAAAATTTTAAAAAAAATTGGGAAAAAAGTTGCAATTGCAACAGGAGGGTATTTGGTTCTTGGTCATACATTCTGCAAATCCCTTGTCAAATTCATGGAATCCTTCAATGTGGCTGGCTTGTGGGATTTCACTAGACCTCTAAAAGGTTCATTCACTCCTTCAGTAAAAAATAAAACCAACTTATCCATAGATACACCAGAAAATATTATTGAAATCTTTTCAAATTCTAACATATATGCTTTAGGACTTCCTATTTGCTTCAATTGTGCTAGTCCTTTGAAAGGATGTTTAGGGTATTTCCTCTCAAATATCTCCATCAATGCATTGGATAAACCCTCATAATATAAAATTTGATAATTTCCCAAGGTTCTAAGATCATGGAACCACCAATCACTAGATTCCCCTCCAAGATGCAGAATGGCCATTTTCAATGCATATTATTCAATCATAGGATTTAATTGGAAATATACACTTAATTTTTGCAACCATGCACTGGAAGACATTTTGAGGAACCATAAAAGGAAGGAATGGTTCATTTTCCCAAGTTTTATTTTAATTCATGTTTAATATTATATGCCCTATTCCCATTTCGTCCTTGCTTGAACTGAAGAGAAGCTCTAATGAACTGATCAAAAGGTAGGAATTTCCTACATTCATTACTTAATTGCTTCCAATCATTTGCTACTTATCTAACATCATAGGTGGTGTAAGGTCCTCATTTGGACTCTAAAAACTTAGGTATTGCAGGTCCATTCTGATTTTTGAACTCATGAGGTATGTTATGAGTTCCAGTTTTCAAAAAAATGGTTTCTCCTTTGTTCTTCCCCTCATCATGGGGTGTATTACTAATACTCCCAGGTTATGAATTACTCCCAAGTGTAATGTCCAAAATTTGGCATTGGGTCACAATGGAAAAATCACATTTTCCATATTCATTAAAGTTGTCAAATGGATGCTAAAAGTCAAATAATTGCCAAGGAGGAAAATCACTAGTTTCCTAGGTTGGGGTTGGAAGCTTTGATATCTGGAATAAGGGGGATAATAAATGATGTTTAGACATTAGAAGGGGATAAATATTTAATAATTTATCTTATTAAATAAATACAAGATAAAATGGAAGTGGCAATAGATCATGAAGACACATGGAGACTATGGGGCCCACACTAACTAGAATTCCTATGTTAAATGGTATCTTTCTCTTGTAATTTTGAATCTATGGGAAACCTAATGTTTTGGGATCGATTATGAGGTTAATATACTTTTCAATATACTTCATATGTTGAATTTGGGATGAATTTTAACTTACATGGGAGAGGAAGAGCCAAATGGAAGTTTCATGGACACTTGGCTAGATTCCCCTTACATTTATGACAGCTATGACACCAATGATGGATATTCTATGACAGTTATGACCCACGTCAGATATTAAGGATGAAATAATGACATAATGACATTTCAGGCCTAAATAGAGCATCTTGGAGTTCGAAATTTGGAGTTGGAGAAGGCCAAGATGCTCCTACTCAAATTTGGGAGAAGAGGGTCGAAGGTGAAGAGAGAGGCCACATGGCATAGCATGAGCAGCCACATCAATTAGAATTGTATTTGGAACCTTATAATACCAATAATTTTTATAAAATACAGGTATCATCCATGAGAAGAAGTTTTTTCTCATTTGTGAAACTGTCACTTGTGAATTGTGAGAGCTAGTGGATGACTAGTTTTCTTGCTTAAGCCAATTTCAAAGGTGAAAGATTCCCATCCTAGTTGGTGTTTGGAAAGGCCAATAAGGTATTTCATGGAGATTTAATGGATTTTTATTTGCAGGTGTAAGCTATAGGAAATCATGTGGATTCTTCTATTGCAGCACTCTCTCTCAACTATTTCCAGTTTTCACACCATATTCATGCCAATGGAGGGATTGCGCTTTGGGTGAGCTATTGATCTCTTTGGGGAAGATTATAATTCCCATTATATTATGTTATGATGTATATCCTATGTATTTCATATTCATAATACTCTCAGGTCGAAATACCCAAAATAATTTATGTAAAAATGTTGAACAATGAAGAAATATTGTCATTCCCTCACTATCTTGTTGTGAACCATTGTAATGCTGATGATTTTGAATTGGGAGAGAATTTAATTGTCCATTTATGATTGAAATAAGTTAAATATTCTCTTTTATTCATTCTTATAAATTTTCAATTCGAAATTCCCAAGATTTGTATGTCAAAATGACTTTTAATGAGGAAACAATGACCATTTCCACTCTATTTTGATATATGCCATGGTAATGCTTATTATTTCGAATGAAGGAATGTATATATAATAAATGTATGATGGATGGAATATAATTGATGTTTATTTCAAGTCTCATTTTCATTACTTAAGAATTGGAATCCATTTTACTCATTTTTATTGCATTGGGAGAAGATTTGGTGCATTTTCCCCAAGGGTAGAAATTGTGACTTGGGAGTTGTTTTGGAAAGAGTCATAACAAACTGTATAAACTGAACCATGATGCATATGAGACTTTGAAAAGGTTAATTACACATAACCATCCTCTATTAATAAATTCAAGTGACTTTTGGATCATTTGTGAAGCCATTTCTGGCAATTACCCAGGGGGAATTGGAGCCCCAATTTGCTAGTAAAGACTCCTACTTTGAACAGAACATTAAACAAGTTTTTAGAAGTAATTGGGAGGTAAAAAAACATACATGAGCATTATATTTAAGTTATATTATCATTCATGTACCTTCAGAGAAAATTTTGAAGCATTTGGGTCAATTTGGAGGTCTAGACATCAAAACTAGTCAAGAGCCAAAATTGTGAAAAATTTGGAAAATTGGGCATTTTAATAAAAATACAAAAGGGGGACATTACACCAAGTTGGATAAACAAAAAATTGAATCCTTGCATAAAATGTTTGTTCATGCCTTTAATATCTGATTTAATGAATATCTTAAGTTCCTCATTGTTTTCATTGTCATCCATATCTCTCAATTCTAATTTTGCCTTAATCTTCTTGTAAAAAGAACTAACCTCTCCGCTTCCTTCCTTTTCACTGTTAAGGTCTCTAGTACTAGTTTCTAAGGGAGGGAGGTCAGACTAAGAAAAAATTAATAAATATATCTATCAGGTGCCAATATCATGCTCTGATACCACTTGTAAAGTCCCAATTCGAAAATTCCCAACAAAGGCAGAATTTTGAAAAACTTCTTGACTAGTTTTGACTCTGGTGGATTCGAATGGATCAAGAGGGACTTGAATTTGGTAGGGAATGATGTGGAGATTTTTAGGTCTCTTCAATTGAATCTCTTAAACTTTTATGGAAGGTCATAGACATATGCAACTCAATTTTGGCATGATGGAAAAAATGGAAACATTACTAGCAATTTATGATGCAATTCCCTTTAGGGTGTGGGAAGAAATGGCTCTCCAACTCCTATGAAACCCTCCAAAATTTCAGAAAAGAGTATGGGGACTATAATTATACTTAATTTACTTTCATTTGTTTTTTTTAATATTTCTAAAAAATAGGATTAAATCTTCATATTGCAATGCATAATTTCAATGATATTTGCTTAAGGGAAATGACACATAAAAGCTCAACTTCAACTCATAAATGGTGCATATAATGGTTCCAAATAGACAAATATGAATATATACCATTGAAATCATTTCAATATCTCACTAACAACATATAAAATTGACCCAATTGGGAATACACATCAGATATACAATCTACATTGAAAGAGAAAATCATCACATGGAAACTAGTCACAATAAAGCTTTGAAATGTGGACATTTGCATATGTATTTCTTCTGATTTCGACTTACAAAGAATATGAGAGACATATTAAATATCCATGAATCAGTCACCCATTATTGGGAATCAACTGAACTCAATGGATTGTGTTTCCGCCTTTCACACACCTGGGTCACGTGGCAGAAATCTTCAAGCCACTCGGTGTGTCCTTGGGGGCAAATCTCGAGTCAAGGCTGTCACCTTGTTCTTGACTCCTCCATTTAGGCTCAAATCCTAACGAATCCAAGGGGGGTAGACCCTATTAAGTTACTAAGGAAAAAATATTTTAGTATGGTGATGTTAAATTGAATGAATTACTTAGGAGTTTGAAATTTAACCATAAACAACCATACATGACAAGATACAAAATGAGCGCATGAAAGCACAATGCTAAGACACAATATTTATATACAGCAAGAAAATAGCCAGTGCCTTCAAATGGAGTCAAAAGATAATCAATGTACTTGCATGTGCTTGGAGTGAATGTTTTGTGAATGCCTCTTGGTATGTTTTAAGTTAATGTGAAATATGAGTTGATTAAAATTAGGTGAAAAGGGGGGGACTCCAGATATACCTAAGAGTACTTGGAGTATGTCCAAAACTAAACTGTCATGGCTACCCACAAGGAATATGTGGGCTGAATGGAGTCTCTGAGGCTATTTTTCATAATGCACCCGCAGGTTTAACATAGATCGGTGCCTCAAGGTCACTTTTCAGGAGTTCCCGCTTCCTTTGGGAAATTTGCCGCCATAATGGTTTGATCTAGGTGTTGGATTTTCACCTGATGGTTTGTCAATTTGGGAGAGTAAATCCTAATTATTCTAGTCACTCGAATTCTTTTGATACAGCTTGACTGATCAGAAGAACCGTATCCAAGTGCAGAGCATACACATCGGAGTCTTGTCAATTTTAGTAAATTTTGAGATGGGTATTCTTGTTAAAAAAGAAAACCCTCCAGGAACCTCTTTCGATCCAAGTGGATCTCAATCGGGGAATCAAGGAGGGGTTAATTTTATTAAAATTGAAGAAACAGTTGATGAAAAAGAAAACCAAGATACACAAAACCGGTTCTCTAATTAGTCCTACCACGCATCTCTTTCCCCTTTCAAGTCAATCGGGAAGTCGTGGGGTAAGTATTAAATTACTTTGAAAACTTAGATATGGAATATGGAATTGATAATAAATCAAAGTATACTACCCTGTATATTATAACTATACTAGATTGCAAAAAAAAAAGGAACGAAAAGGTAAAAAGAAAAACACGGACGCAAATCCCACTAGGGGGGATGGTGAATAGGGTCGAAAGAGGCTATTCGAAAGGACCTTTTATTTTATTAGCAGTGATTTAAAACATAAAAAAAATGAAATTGATGCACTTTGGTCCTTTTTATCTAGGATCCAAAGGCTTACAACAAGCTTGTAACATGCTAGAATTAAAACACAGCGGTGGGGGAGGCTTCCGGGAAGCTCTAGTTCATCCAAGAGTCGGAAATTTGGAAGAGTCTCCTTCTCTTTTTTGTTAGACCTACTAAAAAATAGTTAGCAATTAAAATCAAATGTGCCCAAACACACTTTAAATTTTTTTTGGGTCACCACACTAATTACTGAAAAAAAAAACTAAGTAAAAATTTGTCAAGTTGGGGTAATCTAGTTTTGCAAAAAAAAAGGAACCAAGGAAAGCAAGATTTCCTTGGGATCTTGGCTTGCTGTTTGGGAAACCAATGAGATGTGCACTTTTATTGCATAATATGAAACTTTAAATTACAACAAAGGAAACTATCTTAAAAGCAAGCTACAAAATTTCTTTAAAATGCTTGCAAAAAAGAGGATAATTTCAGCTAGATCTCTTAAAATATAACTTTATATGCAAAATGGAACTGAGATCTAAACTTAAGAAAGGATATTACTAACTAGATATATATGTAATTTTCTTTTTGAGACAGATCGAAGCAATAATATTCTTTAAAAGTAACCAATTTAAAGAGAAATTAAGATTTTGAAGGAGGAAGAGAGAGAAAGAGTGTTGGAAGCCTAGGAATGTTTGGCTTTGGAGTCTGCTTTGGTGGAACACCGAGGGACTATGTCATTCAGAAGATCTTGAATATGAGGAAGATGCAAACCAGCTCAACCTCTTCTACAAGCAATATCAACTGCAACTTAGAAATCCTTGCAGAAACAGATGGTTAAAACATAGGTGCTGCTGGAAGAGATAATTGGAAAGCATGCAATTAAACTTAAAATATATAAAACTCCAATGGATCTGAAACAAGCAGCAGTAAGAGCATAAATAAAACTATAATAAACTCTTACCCTAACAGGAGGGAGCTCTCTCCTTCAAGGCCAACAATTAACCAGCAAAAGCAGTGATAAATAACACAGATTATACCTCATAAGCATTTGACAATCACCATCCACACATGAAGAGCATTACAACATAGATCTTGCCTCCAAAGCTTCTTTATTCCAGAATAATAAACAAAAAAATACAAGAGCAACAGCACCTCAATCCCAGTTCTAGCTAGCTTGTAAGAGGTAGACTGAGCTTTATTTATACAAAAAATAGGAGATCCATCCCAAGGGGGGTGCAAATCCCAAGGAGACATATCAGTGCAGCTGAGGGAGAGTCCATCAATGCTAATTTGAAGCTGAACTAAACCTACTTGTCAATCGGGGGGCTGATTGAGCTGACACATCAACCCACATACTGACACATCAATCCACAGACTGACACATCAATCCACAGAGCTTCTAGGAGATCCCACACGTGTGGAGGAGAGAGAGAGGGTGCAATTCTCCATAAAGGATGCTGAAGAACAACTCTGGATCTGTCCAGATCACCTCCTTCAGTCAAGGATTTGTCAAATCCAGTCAATCTAGTTCAGATCTGACTGATTTCAATCAAATCGGATTTGCTCCATTATTCATCAATCTATTAATTAAAATAATCAATAATTGATTTTTGGGGTTTTTTTACCTGAGTGATGGAAAAATCACTCAAAACCTGAAAAAAGTGGGTCCATGGGTTTACATGGTGCTCTTAGCTTGAAAATGAGTGCCTACATGACTGAAACTAATTATTTGGCCCACTTTTATTACAAAACCAATTTTTCCAATTAAACTATTAAAAAATGGCCTAAGTTTTGGAAAAATTAAATTTTAATACAAAACAATGAAAAAATTAAAAAATTAAAAAAGTTGAAAAAACCTAGGGGCACTTAGACATGTTCATATGACTCGACCATGATGCCGAGCATGTTTATACATTGACACATAGACACTAATAACCTCAATAGGCCTATATGACGAGCCGACCACCCCAACTTTGGAGCTATGGAGTGAAAAACTCAGAAAAACTCAGTTGTTTATTCAACAACCAATAATAACCAAGGGAAAAAACACCCTGGGTTGATCATATTGACAAATGAATTCTAAGAGACCAAGTTTTTATAGACACTATCATGCTAGAACATTTATTACAATTCCCCCATGGGGTATGAACATGTGATATAGTACAACAAGGCTTCCCAGAAGCAAGACTGAAGGTCTTCTAAAGTCCGAACAAGTTATCCTTGTCTGGTTCACCAGGATCACTTGATAAAAAACCACTAAGTACAACTGAGGTGGTAACAGGGTGCAAACACCATTCACACAAGTGCGCCTTCATAGAAAAACATGGAAATATGGAAGTGGAAATTGAGAGAATGGGAGGAGAGATGGGTCACGAACAGTAGAAGCCTCCTATATTCAGAAAAAAAAATCATGAATATACCAATGAGAGGTCTGAATGACCTCTCCCATGGACAACTTGGATGAGAATCTCACTCTCTCGAAATTGGCTCACTAGCAGGGTAAGTGTGCACTCACCGTGCAATGGATAATCTAATGCTCTCCAAATGCCAGAGGAAAATTTACAAATGATAAAAATCCATTTACATTCCTAATGAAATATTTTTATAACCCTCCTAAGGTCCTACAAGGTTTAATTCATTCCCATATGATTCCTCCACCTCATCCTTGATATTTAGTAACCTCCATTCCACTTGGCCTTCTCCTCAACTCTTCATCTTCCACCAAATTCGAATGGCTGACACCTAGTCCCAAGTGCACCCTATTAGAGGATATTTTTATCTTTGACATGCCAGGTTTTCATAGGTCTGAAATCAGGTCTGAATTGTCATAGAATATTCCATCATTGTTGTCATAAAGCGCAGGGAATCTAGCTCCACATGGCACCTAGTTTTTTCCTAGACTCTTCCTCTTCTATGGGGAGTTACTCTCTTCTTCTTCTATGGGGAGTTACTCCGCCTTACACATTTGAATCCTTAATCTCATGATATTTCATTTTATGAATTGTCTCCTTCCAAGAAAATTCCATCACTCATAATTTATAATTTGGGGTTAAGGCATGACATTTGTAAGGAGGAATCTAGCCACCTAAGGCCCCCATGGACCTCCAAATGTCCTTATGAAGTAATGCCACTTTATTTTCTCCATATTTATTTGTATGACCCAAATTAATGTGTAAATGATAAACTAAGGTTCTCTTGGGTCCCATTTCTCCCTTATTGTACTATTTAATGCATCCTCCCGCAACTTAAGGAATTAGTAGGTGGGTGAAACATTGTCAACTAGTAGACCTATTGGAATGGGGACATGACTTCCCATCAGCTAGTTCACTTTCAGTCATCCTAGCGCAAATTTTCATGATTTAAGGAAAGTAGGGCACATTTGCTCACCTAACTTAGTGATTTAACTTGTTGTTAACTGATTCAATGATCCATAGTTGCATTAGTGATCTCTAGTGGTGATTTTCCCACACTGAGTTAGCTCTGGAGTCAGTCCAGGTTGGTAGATTCGAATCCTATCCTAGGCATTCAAGCTCTCCTATTTGTAACATCATTGTATTGCATACAATATACTAATTAATGGATGTAATGATGTTATTCCAATTATTGGTCTCATATGTGTTGAATTTGCCATGAATTATTGATCAGTCTTTATTGAATTATTCTCTCTCTCTTATGCAGCCTTATTTTCTAATTAAATTAATCTATCCCCGTAGATCCTATGCTTCATTAAATTTAACATAGTATTAGAGAAGGTATATAGGATAGATCCAAACCTCAGAAACTTCTATTGATGAACCATAAGCAATTTGGTTCCACATAATTCTTGGTATTTTTTCCTTGCTCCCTCCGGATTATGTCCAGAGAAATCTAGTTAGGTGTGATGCACCCAAAGAAAGTGCACATGTCAAAGTAGAGAGTGTTTTAATTTGTTTGATTAGAATTGAATTTTTTTAGTAGTGTTTTCGCAGGTAAATTGAATATTTATGAAGAATCAGTTGTTTCTTGAAGTTGTAAGATGGAGAATTCAACAGATTTGACACCCATAATCATTACACCCTTCAATTATCTTGATTGGAGGGATGATATGCAGACTATCTTGTGCAATAAGTGTCTATACAAAGTATCCTTGGGAAGAGAGGTCAAACCCAACAATATCTTCAAAAATCAAAGTATCTAAACAAGCTTAATGAAGCACTTGGATTCATGTGCATCCACATCTTTAGAGAGTTACTCTTGTTTATGTATTTGTAACTTCGGAATGTATTCACCTGTATATCTTATGTATTGTACCCTGATGTTTATTCCGGGAAGTTTCTGTAATGTATTGAATTCATGTCATGCCCCGATATGCCTATCGGGAGATTCAATAATGTAAACAAGTCATGTCAAGTCATTGTGGGTAACCCTTCTATTGTTCAAGGGTTAAAGTCCCCACAGTTGTGGGGCCCTAGGGTTATTATACTATCCTAGAGAATTCAACCCTATGTGAGTTATTGTAAGTTGGGGCAATAGTCCCCACCATTTTGTTAAGGATAACCCTCCTTGTTGGTCGGAGGGACAAAGTCCCCACAAGTTGTGGGGCACTAGGGTTATTAGACTCTCCTAGAGATGTCGGCTCTAGTAAGTAATTGTTAAGTGAGGCTGACATGTTGGGATGGACATTAAGTGAACGAAAAAATATAAATAGAGAGTGAGCCTCTCTATTTATCACACACACACTCATTCACTGGGGCGCATGAGTGAGAGAGAAGTTGCTGAGACAAGAGAGAGACTACTGCTGTCGGGAGATTATCATACTATTTTTGGGGTTTTACTTTTGGTGTTGATTCTATCTCTGAGGAAGTTGTGGGGTTTTCTCCTATATGGTTTCCCTGAGGAAAATATTTTTGTCCATTGTCTCTTGTGTTTGATTGTTGTGCTTGTTATTCTCTCAGTTAAAGATCCTAAGATAATGTTAGCTTGAATCATAAAAATATAACATGGTATCAGAGCTAACCTGAGAAGAAGACATTGTGCAGCTGTAGAAGCTAGGGCTTCTTAATTTTTGGGTCTCTCTCCATAATCCATCAGCAAAAGTATGCTAGGTTGACTCTCCATTGAAGGGCGCATCTTTATGTCGAAGTGGAATTCGATACTGATCATTTTCAGTTTTTGGTGTGGGAAATTAGGGCTTCTTACATAAGAGGATTTTTTTAGCGATCCTAGCATAGGATTTCTCTCCTCATCAAAATCAAAGTTTAGAGACCCGGGTCAATATTTTTGGTTGGGTATAACTTTGGGAAAGTCAAACCCTAGTTGACAACTTCCAAGCATGGAAGTATATGATCTCTCTGAAGAAAATGAATTGGACACCTACATAAGTAGAGAGGTTCCAGTTCCATAGGGAGATGAGGCTAAAAGCCTTACACAAGAATAACTTGGTCAAGGTCAAGAAGATCATTGCTGATTCAATCACAGATCACCTTATACCATAAGTGTCTTCCCTATAGACACCCAAAGAGATGTTTGACTCCTTAACCAAGCTATTTGAAGGGAAGAACATAAATCGGAAGATGAATTTGAGAAAACAATTGTAGAATGTGAAGATCCAGAATGTAGAGACCTTACAGTCATACTTTACGAGGGTCTCTCAAATCAAAGAACAACTTGTAGCAGTAGAAGAAGAAGTGGAAAATGTAGAAGTGGTGATAGCCACCTTGAATGGCCTCCTAGGATCATGGGATTCAATATTGCGAGGAATGTGTGCCAAAAGGAAGTGATTACTTTCAGCAGACTCTGGGAAGAAGAAGAAGCTCGACTCATAATAAGAGAAGAGAATATGGGAGCAACTGAAGATCAAGCTCTCACCATCCAAAGAAGATACCTCAAGCAATGAGGAATATGAAGGACTCAACTCTTGAATAACCTCTTATCCATCTTATCATTTGGGTAAGAAATGATGTTATTATGAATGAAGAAGATGATGAAGCTGAAGGCTCAAGAAGGAGTCTACCCAGGAAACAAATAAAGATAAGTATTCAATTTTCATTTCATGATATTATTTTGTTATGCATTTGTTTATATTCAGTTGATGTATTATGCATGATAGAATGTTTGCATTAATGACAGCATACTACTAATACGTATGTGATGGGTTAGTAGCTTATGGTGCTATACAACTCTCCATTGCTACTTATCTAGAATGAAACCTTTTTGCTGACATATTGGATTAGTGCACAATCTCAATGTTGTCCTGGTAGAGATGGAAGGCATCTAGAAACGTTTCGTGAGATATGGATGAATGTTGTATTGGATAAAATAGTTGCATGATCATATATTTATGCATAAGAATTTTCCATTATGAATATGCCTTATGAAATGTTTCTAACCATACAACTAATGCTAGCAATTTGGTTCCACATAATTCTTGGTATTTTTTCCTTGCTCCCTCTGGATTATGTCTAGAGAAGTCTAGCTAGGTGTGATGCACCTAGAGAAAGTGCACATGTCAAAGTAGAGAGTGTTGAATTGGTTTGATTAGAATTGAATTGTTTTTGCAGTGTTTTCACAGGTAAATTGAATATTTTATGAAGAATCAGTTGTTTCTTGAAGTTGTAAGATGGAGAATTCAACAGATTTGACACCCAAAATCCTCACATCCTTGAATTATCTTGATTGGAGGGATGATATGCAAACTATCTTGTGCAACAAGGGTCTATGCAGGGTCACTATGGGAATAGAGGTCAAACCCCAACAATATCTTGAAAAATAAAAGTATCTAAACAAGCTTGATGAAGCACTTGGATTCATATGCATCCACATCTCCAAAGAGTTACTCTTTCAGCTTGAGGGATTGAGAACACCAAAGGAAGTATGGGAGAAGCTCGAATCCTTGTTTGGAAAACAGGATGAGCTGAGGAGCCATATCTTTGAGAGTGTTCTAATAGAACTATATCCCAACAACTTTGAAACTATACAAAAAAAATTCTCAAAATTCAAATCACTAGTCATGCAATGCAAGCAATGCAGGATTGATAAGAAGGATGAGCAATTGGTGCTCTCAATTTTGAGAAAACTTGGATGAGAATTCTCAGTGTTCATATCTACCTTTCACTATAGGAGACTGACTAATCCTAATTGGTGAATTCCATCCCTTGATTCCCTCAAAGTGTCTTTAATACAGGAAAAAGATAAGATGATACAAATGGGAGCCCTCAGAGCCTCTCCAAATCAAGCTCTCTTAGCCAGCGAGACAAAGAATGTGCAAGCAAGGAGGAAGAAGAAAGGAAAAGAAAAAAGGAACATAGAATTTGAACCTAAGGAATATTTTGATCCATTGGATGAAGCTTCCTGCTCTAAGAAGAAAAAACATCAGAGGTTTGATAAGGGAAAGCACTCTACTGTAAGAAAGAAAACCATACATAGAAATATTGTATGAATAAGAACATGGATCAAATGTCAAAAATCCTTGAGAAACATAATATTTCCATCCTTGAAAGCCCAAGGAAGTTTGAATTTGGAGATAAGACTGAAGATCATGATGATAGATTCCATACACTGAAGGCTAGTTTTTCAAACTCACATGCATTCCTCATTGATTCAGGATCCTCCAATCACATGGTTGCATCCAAAGAATCATTCTCTTCCTTGCAAATTACTAATGGTCCAAGTATTCACATGGGAGATGACACTCAAATACAAGGTGGAAGAAAGGGTTCAGTTAAGTTAGACCATGGAGTGTTCAAGAATGTACTCTATGTGCCATCCTTAGCAGCAAATTTGGTGTATGTATACCATATGACTCTTACATGCTCTCCAAAGCAAGTGGTATTTGGTCTTGACTTAGTGGAGATATAATATCTCTCAACTGGTTAGCTTATAGAGAAAGGTGTTACAAATCATGCCTCCAGAGCATATGAATTCTCACACTTTCTCCCATACTCAAATCCAGTTCCATCTCAATTGCCACTTGAAAGGGAGGGTAAATTCATCCTACCTAAACCTTTTTCATATGATAATGCTTCCATTAATGTTTCAGGTTCAGAAGCCGAAGCAGAGGACCAAGTTGAATAAGTTTATGTAATTGGAGATGAAGTTCAATCGAGTCCAGCCCCTACTCCCAATCCTAGGACTAAATGGGATCAAAAGGTTATTGATATTGTTGGGAACATGACTGGAGAGTCATCTAACATGAGGAAATTAATATATTAGTTTCAAAAATAAATTTGTGTGCTATGTCAATTAAATCCACTTCTCCTATAGAGGTGCTACAAACTCCCAGAGAGATGCTACATAGATGGTAAGGTCTCATCAACAATTCTCCTCACTGAATAATAAATTGGATCATGTCACTCTTCCTCTAGAAAGAAGAGACAAAGGAAACATGTCTTCTCTTATCTTCTATCAGATTGGAAGAAGGTGGATAGGTTCACATGCACAATACCAGGAAACTAGTGCACACAAGAACCATCACACTACATTACTGCTCCACAGAGATGTATATTTCAGATATATTTTCACAAGTTTTTACTCAAGCCGAATTTTTTTCTCTTAGAGTTAAAAGCTTGATCCTGGTTTGTCCTGCTTATTTTGAGGGGGGGTTCCCACGAGGTTTTTCCCATGAGGTTTTCTCCATTTCCTCGATTGTTAAACAATATTTTTTTTACATTTAGATTGTATGAGTGACCTTTGGTCTTAGTATCTAGGGATGAGGTTGTCCAAGATAGGATTAAGTGGCATTGTTGGTATTATTAATTAATCCTCCCTTGACCAACATAGTTTATTTGTATTTTCCTAGCTTAAGAGGTCAATACCACTTAACTAGTGCACGAGGGACAGACATGGGGGACACCTACCACTCAATGCACATGTCTGCATGAATTTAGGAGCTACAAGGACCAATCCCTATAATTTAGGAACCCACTCTGAGTGCCACCAGCAACCACCAGCTATTGAACCTAGTCAGTGTTAAGTTATGTTAAGTTATTCTCTGATTCCCATCAGTTAGTTCACTCTCAGCCGTCCTAGCACCACTTTGCATGATTTGCAGAAATTTGGGCGCATTTTCTCACCTAACTCAGTCAATTAACTGGTTGTGAACTGATTCAGTGATCCGGAGTTGCATTAGTGAGTTGTAGTGGTGATTTTCCCACACCAAGTTAGCTCTAGAGTCATTCCAGGTTGGTAGATTCGAAAACCTATATTAGGAATTAAAATTATCCTATTTGTAACACCATTGTATTGCATACAATATGTTGATTAATGGATGTAATGATATTCTTCCAATTATTGGTCTCATGTAATGATATTTTCCAAGAAATATTCATCAGTCTTTACTGAAATCTTCTCTCTCTTCTGCATCCTTCTTTTCTGATTGAATTCATGTAGGCCTAAAGATCCCATGCTTCATTAAATTTAACACTAGGTATATCTAGGATATTCTCAACATCTTGTAATCTCCTTCAAATATGAATAGGAATAAGATTTAACTTCGTGTGTGTGGTCATGTACTTATAGTCCATTGTCCTTAATCCTTTTAGGAACTCTATTGAACATTTTCCTCAATAGAACAAAATATTATCTAGTGACTGTTACACCTCTAAACTCAAGCATAATCCAAGATTCTTAAATATAGATTCCTTTTAAATATGAGCACCATGTAGATCTCTATATAGCAGGACATTAATTAACCAGTTCCAGAAGTTGTTTTTTTTTCCAGACCTAGCAAATCTAGATTCTCTTTCTCAACATTTGGATGTGAGATAAACTGAGTCCTCCATCTTGGAGACTCATGCACCACTATACATACATGAATGTAACTAGGATAAAAAAATAAAATACCTTCAGGAGTCTTCTTTATTTAGATTAGCGATTTTTGTGGTTAAAATATTGGTGGAGGTTTCTTCCCATAAAAACATTGGGTCCTCCCGATATGCTCCTAGAAGATTCCCACTTCACAACATCCTTCTTTCTTTTAGGATTTTCAATTAGAATGAATGCATGTTATTCTCCATTTGTAGGCCATAGCATATGGTCTTTCCCTACAACTCCAAGTTATCAACAACCTTTCATAATCCAGTCATTTCAATGCAATGACAAATATTTTATACAAACATGCAAACATTTTAACCAATGTTTCAATATAAGCATATCTCATGAAATTCAATCACATGAGTAATTTAATATGTTTGCAATGATTTATACGGTTATGTACATATATTAATCAATATTTTTATACCCCATTCATATCTCATGAAGTTTTATGCAACCCCATATTCATATGAAAATTTCAGCCTTATATTCATAAATATATATATGCAACCATATCTATCTCATACAAATTGTAGCTTTATAACGGTCCTATATTTAGATATCATGAAAGAAATTAATGCAGTCCTATATTCACGTCTCATGAACAATAATACAACCCCAAAATTCATATTTTATCATGACTTGTATACTTCATGTGTTTTGTTATTTTCCAAAAAAAAGAAAGACAATCAACATATATTCTCAACATGTTATATCATAACACAATTCCTAATACCATGAATACATATCTCTATATGACTGTAATGAAACACATTAAAAAACATTTAAATCTGATTTATTAAGAGCATACGATAATCAAAATAGAAGTACTTATAGTTTATTGTTTTGTGTAGGATCCCTCTTGATCTCTGCATCCTTGTGGAGATTGCTAGAGTCCCTCTTTATTCATTTCAAGTTTAAACTCTACAAAATTGATCTCATGCAATAAGTAGTGAATATTTGCAAGGGAAATAAGGATCTCATGCACATTGGAGAGAATTATTTCTTACACTAGGGAAAATACTTCTTCCGACAATCATCATCTTCTTCTTCAGATGAGTTCTCATGAGGAGGTTCATCTTCTTTAGATGAAGGAGCACGAACCTGATCTTCACCCTTTATCTTTACTTTGCACTCCCTTAGATAATGACCGTTATTTAGACACTTGTAGCACCAAACCTTTGATATGTCAAAATATTCATTGAACTCCTTCTTCTTTCAATGGAATATTTTCTTTGGAGCGATAGGTTTCCTCCCTTTCTTCATTCTTGTCATGAGGGAAATATTTCCTTTATTGAACTCCTTCTTCTTTTTTAGGTTATGCAGTTTGGTCTTCAAATCCCTCTTTTGACTCAGGGCCTTCTTTTCATAAATATTGGCGAGTGTATCAAAACACTCCTTTGCAGTCTTCAACAATATGATCACGAACATGAGATTATCCTTAATTGAATAAGATGGTCCACTTAGCTCTTACTTGATTATTATTGAAGTTGACTCATCCTTCATTGTTGATAGGATCCTCTACCACAGTGGATATGTAGCCATCTAGGTCATGCTCCTCAAGAATGTTTAATACTCTTTCCTTCCATATGTTGAAGTTGGAAGTTCCCTTGAGACGATATGTTGGTTGGACAAAGACTGATGTCATATCTCTTCAAAATTTGGTCAAACCTTAGGATATACATAGGATTGTAGTTTCTTGCACAAACTTAGCTTTTTCATGCCCTAATATTTGATATCATGTTAATATTTAAGAAATAATGAATATAATTGTACTTCAAAACTTTTATCAATACAAAAATACTGAACACTGAATCAATGAACCATGAAAACATTCAACTAGATAAATCATTCATCCACAACACAAGATGTACCCTGAGGAAAATTCTAGAAAATAGAGAGGATGAAAAACCCCATCAATTCTTCAAAGTATAATAGGTTTATTTGCAGAGAGTGATTTACAACACAATAGAAGATTGCCCGAAAAGAGAGAGCATCCAACAAGAGAGAGGAGAGATCCACTAAAACAACCATGTTGAACTTGCCATGTGCCCAACGTTTTAATAACAAGTTAAAGCAACCTCCCATGCAAAAATAGAGAACATGTGTGATGGAGAATGCTTCCTAGTATAAAATAACGCGCTTTGCCTGCACTGGTGCCAAGTCGGTGCCTTGGATTTCTCACCACACACAACATATGCGCCATACCTTCCTTATTTAAATTTAACTGAATGTTAATTGATTGTGAAGTGAGCTCAATCTTTAACCAAATGCATGACCACTTAGTTAGGACACTAACTTAATTGTCATGGTGCTTTAAATTTAGTGTCATCCATGCAAAACATTTTATTTACTAATATTAACTTTACATGGATCTCTTTAATTAAATGATGCATGCTTTATTACAACTATGGATTTCATTGAAGCCTTATCAATTCGAGTTTACAAGATACATACTTAGGTAATTTGAATTCTCTCTCTCTCTCTCTCTCTCTCTCTCTCTCTCTCTCTCTCTCTCTCTCTCTCTCTGCTTATCTCTTTATCATTTTATTTCCACTGCATGGTCAACATGTGTATTTATTATTTATTCATCGTATCATATTATACCCATAAGAATTGTCAGCAATTATGATCATATTATATTACTCTCAAACCATATTGTCATTACTAAAGTAATTCAATATAGGGGTAGTTAATCTCTAAAGGAGATTTAATAGTAATATGTTACCATGGTTAGTAATATATCACATAACATTTCTGCTTCAATATACAAAATCACTTCACCTCCATGACTAGAGGTCCATTCCATAGGGTGGCGTCTATGAGAATACTCGAATTAATATAACTCACAAGTCCTAACTTGATATGAATAACAAGTCCACAGTCTTGATATCACTCACAAGACTTTACATTATAACACCACCACCTCAATCATATGAGGATATATATAGGACTTGATATAACTTACAAATCCTGACTTGATATAATTCACAAGTCTGGAGAATGACTCTTGATGTTGTACAATCAACAATATCATGGTGTTGAACTAAATAGGTCAACTTGCAAGAGTCATAACATCCTTGTAAGGACTTCAATTGAGGTGATTCTTGAACCATTGCAAATGTCTCGAATTTTAGTAAAACATCAATAGATATGGCACAAGTGATAATCTTTTGACCCCAGAAAACATTATTTAATCCCTCAAATATGCCTCATAAGATTATGGGTTCCAAATCTACAAAGTGAGACCTACCCATAAAATGGGCCTTGCAAGCCAATTAATCCAGAGTTCCACATTAAAAACACCAAAATATATGACAAATTATATATTGATCATTTTTAGATCACTTGTATCACTCAAATATCTACATAAATTTCTCAACGTATAAAGTCCCAACTCTAGCCACAATTTTCACCAATTTTAAAATCAAATAATCCCTATTTATCTTGAATTTCAATCACGAAAGTTGCCACACTAACCAATCTAGCCATCCAAAATCATAAAATATAGAATTAAAAATCATTAATTTAAAAAAAAAAAATTATGCATCCACTTTAGAAAAATCAAAGTTTTTTATTTTTTTTTATTTTTATAGTACGGGTAATAGCTAATAACAAAATCCCTTAAAATATTCCATGTGTGTGTGTGTGTGTGTGTGGAATCATTATATAGAGAGAGAGGGGGGGATAATAATTTTGAATATTAAGTGATTTTCTAGTTTATTTAAGTTAACAAAGAAGGGTTTAAATTTATAGTTTTTTTAATTTTATGCTTGATTAAAGTGACGAACATCACTTTCTTAAAGTGTCCTCCAAAAATTTACATTAAATTATAATTTCAAAATATTTTTTACAATATTGCCTTGCATAACCTTTTCACTCATCACAACTATGGAAATGTAAAAATAATTATGTTAAAGTTTTTCAAACATCTAAATCAAATTCTACAAAAAAATCAATAATTTATTACTTTTATTTAAGATTTAATAAACCAAAATAAATAAATAATCATGCACCATCAACCTATAAAATATAATTTCCTTCACTGCAAAGATAACCTTCATAAATATCACCACCAAAATCTTCAATTTAAAGTCGTCTTACATACAAGATTTGCACTGTATTTTATACACAAATTTCGAAATTTAATTAGGAAGAGGCATTCTATCACAACTATGGTAATGTAAAAATAATTATGTTAAATCTTTTCAAACATATAAATCAAATTCTAAAAAAAAACAATAATTTATTACTTTTATTTAAGATTTTTTTTTGTTAATAAGCAGTAACACATTATATTACTTATGGTACAAAAAATATATTACATTCAAGCCCGACCAACTCGAAGATCCACGCTTGACCAGGTTTTTCTCTAAAGGATTCAATCGATAATCTCCCCTAATTCCAAAACCTATACCCTTCCTTGTTAACAGGGAAACAAAACCAACCCACAGACTTACATATTCCAAAACAAAGACAATATTCTGACCCCTAGCCTGGCAGCCTCCAATCCCATGTCTACAGAGAGACCGAATCTGAGTAATAAAAACACCCTCCTGGATCCCTTCCTGACTAAAAAGATAACAGACATAGACATACGATACATTTTTCGACATAGTCATAATTAAACAAAAACAAGGTGTAGACAACACTTCAAAAAGTAAAACACAAAACCTCGGTAAGCCCAAAAATCGCAGTCCACCCATTATCCTCACTGCGGAGGAGGTTCATTTGAATATGGAGGTTATGCTTCCTTAGCTTGCTCCCACGGGCGATCCAGAAATTCTCTCGTGATCAGGTCTAGTAGGCAAAAGCCTGCATCACTTTCCTTCTCTCCCCTCTGGATTAGAGTCAATGCTTCCCTAATTCCATGCACCATTTGCGCCTTGGACTGCATGTCATGCGTAAGAAGGATACACATCGTCCAAAAAGGATTGGCCACCAAGGGCTTCCCTTGGTGCATCTCATACTCCCAGAGTAGTTCAATTTCTTTAGCTGCAATCTGGAATTCAACCACCACCAAGGTATCGACCATATACTACGCTCCCCAATTAAACACACGGGGGCTTCACTCAGTGAACCTCTCACATAGCACGTTTAATCATGGAATATTGAAGAATACCTTAATTTATTTAGATATTGGTCCAAACTCCTTTTTTTGAAACCCCCTCCCAATACATGAAACCTCCCCACCACCCCTTTTTATACCCTAATCCTTATAAA
>LPNX010347878.1:117096-167311 GCA_001517045.1 Pseudotsuga menziesii
CTAGTGAATCCCCTGTGATTACACATTAGAGGGACCGAATTTTCATCAACAGGCGGGGCATTAGCAGAAGAGCTATCCAAATGCATATTTCCCCCATCAATACTAACTCTCTCTCCCTAACATTGTCTGAATTTCCATTGTTGAGCCATGATCTCACGGGGTGAATACTTACTAGAGGCCGACAGATAACTACAATCAATTTGCAGCTCGAACGGGATGATCTAGTATCCATCCATGGGTAAATTTATAACCATTCCATTCTTGTGGGTGGTGTATCCTTCCATCATCCACTCTGACTGATGTTTCCATTTTGCACCCTTCAAAGCGTCGACCTTACAGACCCAGAGCCCATTATTCTTTACCATATCCACCTTACAGTGCGAAATATCAGCATCCTTTTCCCCATTGATGGTCGTCTTGTATGAGTTTATTTGCTTTTAAAATACCAAGAGAACGAGCTTGAAATTACCCCACCGGTATTCCCGAAGGGACAATTCCCACGCCCCATTTCGTACTCGTCTATCGCCAAGAGAGGCTTCCTTGTGTATGGTGGTCAGTCCCCAGATCGTCCCTTCTTGATCGTGCATGCGTGCCACCTTTTGTCTCCATATGCTTCGTACACTTACCACCTCGTCCTAACCATATCATCATCATACTTCAAGTTAATTCCAAGTGGTGTAGTTATCACCTCACATCCTTCCGCAGCTACCACGGATATTGGGGGAGAATCATCATTACTCTGAAGCACGTGTCTTACTTGATTCGGCCTGGCCATGATGTGGGTAACGCGCATGTAGAGGGATGTTTCGGATGGATGATTTGATGCGAAGGAGTGATTACACCTGGCCTTCAACGGAATTGATAGATCATGCATTTGTCGTGGGAGATCATCATCCATCCTTCCCACATCCTCCTCTGCCAACTCTTCACAATGTCGCCAAATCATGCATTCCTTTTTGACATTGCTCACTTCTGCATGTAAAGAGTTATTCTTGCCAACCCCTTCATTGGCCAGAACGTTTTCCACCTTATCACAAGTTCTTTTGACATGCGTGAAATGGAGCATTGGTGTTCCTATTAACAACCTTTTGAGCTCTGTTAGCCTGCCTTCCCATCTCCAATTTTTGGATATCTAGGCAATGGCTACACCATTTTGAAGTCTTCGAGCAATATTGGTGATTACCAAGGAGTCTCCTTCCACAGTTAAAGGAGTTTGTTGTTGATGCAAGGCCCACAATAAACCATTGATGAGCCCTTCTAGCTCCACCAAATTTTTGGTGCTAGTTCTAATGTTACCCCAAAAAATGATGATAATTACACCCTTAGAGTTCTTGATGGCGCCTCCAAAACCTGTAAGTCTTGGATTACCTTTTGCGGCTCCATCAAAGTTAATTTTGAAAGAACCATCTGACAGAAACTGCCAAAACTTTGAGCTACATGGGGGCTTGAGCGTTGTTCTAGGAGGCAAATTGTTCACAGGTAACTCGAATATCCCCAATTCACAGAGGATTTGTCTTTCAGTTGCCTCTGCTGCAAAATATTCTTAGGTCCAAATAGTTAAAGTTATTTTTTCTTTTAAGTGTGATTCAATCAATGTCCATATTTCCTCAACCCATCTCTGTTTACTTTCAAAGATTCTTATGTTTCGTGCTTTCCATATTTCCCAAATAGTGCATCCTAGGAGAAAATCCCATACCATGTTCATGATTTTGTTTTTAAAGGCATTCTTCGGCCATTCTTCAATTCTTAAATCTGTGTGACCTTTATGTCTGTGATTCTTTTTGAACATCCCTACGCCTCTTTCCCAGATGGCTTCCGCTATTGGACACTCATCCAAAAGGTGGTTTATGGTTTCATTACTTGTTTCACAAAGGAAACACCTTGACGGACCCATGAACCCCCTTTCCTGAAT
The DNA here is from genome assembly GCA_001517045.1 of Pseudotsuga menziesii. NCBI lineage: Eukaryota > Viridiplantae > Streptophyta > Pinopsida > Pinales > Pinaceae > Pseudotsuga > Pseudotsuga menziesii. The sequence continues at coordinate 119,009 of LPNX010347878.1, forward strand.
ATTGTCCCATGTGAGAATGCATCTCTTGAGGAGAAGCCAACTGAAAAATGTCACTTTGGTCCACCATCTCCTGCCCCATATTTTTCTCCATTTAAACTCCTTCTCCATTCTATGAGTTTCAGTAAGCATCTCAATAGCTTCTTTAATATTGAAGTTTCCTAGGTTGGTATACCCCTGTCGGAGCTTATCTGGTCCTACATTCTTGGGGATCTTCCTGGAGTAAAGTTCATTGTAAAAATATTTAGTGTTCTCCTCTGGAACAAGAGCTTGCCACCATTCTTTCATTTTCCAAGTCCTAAAGATTTTGTCTAGGGAGCCAGAATCCCAAAATTCCTCCACCTTTTTCATCGGACTATTTTGAAGATTATGGATTAGCACAAGGATGTCATCCTGACTAGCTATGCAAGGCTCCAGATTCCAGACATCACTAGCAAACAACACAGTTCTTCCATCTCTGACCTCCCATAAACTACAACTTTGAATAAGGCTTCAATTTTTTTGATCCGATTTCCAAACACTGGAGCCCAGTACATTTTCTCCAAATCTAATCAGTAGTTGTTTAGGCCACTGAGGAGCGTATTTCTTGTGCCACAATTTAGCCCAAAGTTCCTCTTCATGGGTTATCCATCTCCACCAAATTCTACCTCCCATCACTTTGTTTATATCTAAACGGTCTCGTAGTCCTAATCCCCCAACTTCCTTAGGTTTGCATATGGTTTATTAGTCCACTAATGGCCACTTTCTCTATCCATCTGTTCCCCCCCACAGGAAGTTTCTTTGGATATTCCTTATCTGTTTTATCACTAATTTTGGTGCAGCCAATACATAAAAGAGATAGAGTGGCATATCTTGTAGGACATATTTTACCAGGATGAGTCTGCTTGGAAAGTTAAGGGCTCTAAAAGTCTAATGACTCAACTTCTGCTCAATTTTTTCCAAAATTTCCTTCCACGAAATTTTCCTTATAGTGGATTCAGCTGATGGTGCCCCCAGATATTTAGATGGAAGTCCTCCTTCTGAGAACTCTAGAATTTTGAGAATATTTCTTTTAGTGATTTTCGGAGTGTTGAAGAAGTAAACCTAGGATTTTTCCTTATTAATTTCTAGTCCACTAGCTTCAAGGAAGGTATCCAACCCCTCTTTTAGATCGCGTGCCTCCTAAACAATAGAAGGTCCCGTAAGCATCGTGTCATACACAAACTATTGATGTGTTTGTGGTTCAACATCAACATTAAGGGAGAGCCCTCTGAGCTTGTTCTAATTGTGCAAATTCTTGAGCATTCTTCCTAAACCCTCAACTGCAATAATGAACAGGAAGGGAGACATAGGATCTCCCTATCTAATTCCTATTGAAACATGGAAGAGCAGGGAGGGAGTCCCAATGACCAAAATGTAAAAGAAGGCTGATGAAACTAGTTTCATAACACATTCGATCCACTGCTCGGAGAAACCAAAGGCCTGTAGGACACCTTCTAAGAATTTCCAGTTAAGTTTATCATGAGCTTTCAACAAATCCAGTTTTAGAAGCATACCTGGGATTTTCCTGATTTTTAATGAGTGAATGGTTTCATGAACCAGAATAATACCATCCAGAATCTATCATCCTTCGGTGAATCCCGCCTTTTCAAGTGAAATGAGGATGGGGAGCAGGGGTCGAAGCCTATTGGAAATCACCTTTGAGATAATTTTATATATGACATTACACAAAGAGATCGTTCTTAGTTTTCCAGGGTCCTCTGTTCCATTTTATTTGGGAATAAGCATCAGGAAGGTTGCATTAAGAGATTTCAAAATATTACCAGTCTTCCTTGAGTCTTCCAACGGTGCTCATACTTCCTCTTTCAACCAATCCCAGCAGACGTGGAATAAGTTAGTAGTGAACTCGTGAGGTCTCGGGCCTTTTTCATTCGCCATTTGTTTGAAAACTTCTTCAACTTCTTCCATCTCAATTGGTTTCAAAAGCATGAAGTTATGCTCTCCTGTGATGACCTTTGGAATGTATCACAATACCTCCCTTTGAGCGGCTTCCCAATCCCAATCCAGTTCCTCCAGGATATTGGAGAATAAGTAATTCAAAGTGAGTTCCAATTCCCCCCAAGTCTCGACAATAGTTCCTTCCTCTATTTTCATTCTTGTCATTCAGTTTCCCTGGAGATGTTGGATGGCATCTTTGTGGAAAAATATTGTGTTGCGTTCACCTTCTTGGAGCCACTTAACTCTAGATTTTTGATTCCAGAATACTTCCTCCTATTGTTCTCTTAGGCTGAATTCTTGTATCAAAAGTTTTTCTTGCGAACGGATTTCATTTGAGAAACCACTCTACACTTCCTTTTACTTGTACCTCTTGTATATTGCAATCCAAATTATTTTTGGCTTAAAAAATGTTTCCAAAGGATTCCTTGTTCCATTTCTTGATTTTGTTTTTTAAGAGTTTGAGTTTTTGTTGAAACTGGTACTTCTTGGTTCCTCTAATGGGTGGAATTTCCTCCCACCATTCTTTTAATTTCTCTGAAAAATCATCCTGAAGAAGCCATAATTTCTCAAATCAGAAGGGTCTTCAAAGGTTCACCCCAACGCTTTCCCATTCCAAACTGATAGGCCAATGATCTGAGCCAGATGATGTAAGTATTACAACACTCAATTCTCCCCCTACCATCATAATGGATTCAGAGACCAAAAAGCGGTCTAGTCGACAAGCTATTCCTCTACCTCTCGTTCTTTTGTTGTTCCAAGTAAAGGTACCATTAGTCGTTCTAACATCAACCAATTCTAGGTTTGCAATAACTTCATTAAAATATTCACTAACGGGATTTAATTTCCGTATCCAACCTTTTTTCTTGTCAAGATTCATGACCAAGTTGAAGTCTCCACCAAGGATCCGGGGTTTTCCTCCCGACACCAACTTCAGAGCCCCTGATGATTCTAGAAATTTCAATTTCTGCTCGGCCCGAGGAGGCCCGTAAACATTGGTCATGAACCCCCAGGTGCTTGTTTCTGAGATATGGAATGCTATCGAAAGAGAGAACTGTGTTGTGTTGAAGTCAGAGACGGCCACCTCTCTTGGGTTCCACAAGATCCCTATTCCTCCAGCTACTCCTTTCGTATCCATAACAATAGCTTCGCTCCCCCGCCAGAATTTCTGCCCTATAACTTTAAGCTCAGCTTTCGAGCATTTTTTTTCTTGTAAAAATATGATGCGTAGTTTTTCCATTTCAATCCGTCTTCTTAGAAGACGAATCTTCAAGGTGATGTTACAGCCTCCTATATTCCAGGATGTAATCCCGATTGGAAACTATTTGGTTGCACGAGAGAGGACCACATCTATTGTGGGATACTACCCTGATGCTACAAGTTTAGCCCCAACGATTTGGATTCTTTGCACAATTCTATGCCTTCCTCTTTTTTATTTTTTTCCTTTCTTTTTACCATCTGGGTCCTTGAGAGATTCATACGTTATTCCAAGAAACTTCATATTTTTTTCCTTGATTATCTCCTTTTCCAGCAGAGAGACTTGTTGTGAAGAGATCTATTTTGGTAGCTTTTCAGAGCATGTCGCTTCCAGTCCTTCCAAATCAAGATCCCCTATCTCCAATTCCTCTCCATCAGTTTCAAGTACCATGTTAACATTCGTGTTTGTCTCCTGAGTCTCTTCCTGAGACAAGATCTTGATGTTAGGTTCTGTCACTGGATCTTGTTGTTCTTTAGCCTGGTCGTTTTGCTGGTTAGCACTCATCTTTACTTATTGGAGGGCTTCAAACATGTTTTGAGTTTGAAATTTTTTGTGGATATCAGGTACCCTTATTTTCTTGGCTGATTTTTTCTTATTGGGGACTCTAGTAAATCCTTCAACGTCTTGATTTTCTTGATCTTTCTTTCCTCCATGTTTTTTATTCTACGAACAGTCTCTGAAAAGGTGTCCATGCTCATGGCATCTTCTACATCTGAAGGGTATCTGCTCATAATCTATCACTTGAAACTAGTGTTCATCATCCCATGATAATTCAATTCCATCTGGAAGATCCTGTGATATGTCTAGGTAAAAGCATATTCGGGCATAGGATGTATATTGCCTTTGTCTATTTTTCTCTTAGACTTTTACGAAGTTCCCTAGAGCGTTTCCAATGTCTTTCAGTATTTATTCCTTCCAGTATTATGTTGGTAGGGAGTACATTTTGATCCATACCGGGGCTATCGTTAGATTTTCTTTATCCAGATTGAACCGTTCTTTCCATGGTCTCGGGAAGAGAATTGCAGAGTTGAAGAATTATGGCCCGTTCTCAAATATTCTGGTTTTGTCCTCTACATTAAAGAAGATGACTGTGAAGAAGCCTTTAGCCCCCGGTTGTAAGTCATAATGTCCTTGAGGTTTCCATGTAGTGTTTATCCACCACACTAGATTCTTCTCTGTGGGTTAAATCCCTACAAATTTACCTATGAGTGCATGCTCTTTCATGTATTGAATGTCTTCCCTTACCCTTTCTGAGTTAATTTGCAGCTTTGACACAGTTTTTTTATTTTGGGACACATTGCCCTAACTTTCTGGTCTCTCCTTTCACACTAACTTCTTTATTGGTTCCACTAGTTCCTTCTCCACTCTTCCCCTGATGGATATCGTATGCTTGCAGTTTTTCTTTTCCTTTCTCAATTTTTATATCCAAGCTCAGAATATGGGGCTTTGCCCCACCATTTGTGTGCTCACTCATCCCAGGACCCATGGCCCCAAACGGAGATACAAGATTCATCCCCTGGAAGAACCCGTCGTACACTGTCAAACCCTGCAGCTACAGATCACCGTGATGCCCCTTGCCTCTCTCCACCCTTTGTCCCGTTTTGCTTCTACTTTTATTTAAGATTAAATAAACCAAAATAAATAAATAATCATGTGCCATCAACCTATAAAATATAATTTCCTTCACTGCAAAGATAACCTTCATAAATATCACCACCAAAATCTTCAACTGAAAGTCATCTTACATAGGAGATTTGCACTGTATTTTATATACAATTTCGAAATTTAATTGGGAAGAGGCATTCTATCACAACTATGAGAATGCAAAGATAATTATGTTAAATCTTTTCAAACATATAAATCAAATTCTATAAAAAAACAATAATTTATTACTTTTATTTAAGATTAAATAAACCAAAATAAATAAATAAATAATCATGTGTCATCGACCTATAAAATATATTTTCCTTCACTGCAAAGATAACCTAAATAAATATCACCACCAAAATCTTCAATTGAAAGTCATCTTACATACGAGATTTGCAATGTATTTTATATACAAATTTCGAAATTTAATTGGGAAGAGGAAATCAATTTGTCTATGCTAAGCAGACATGTTGGGAAATGTAAAACATGTGAGATCTACAATAGCTTTGTTTTTTCAAAGAATGACATGAAGGTATTTGTCAATGGAAAGAGAATCATGAAAGAGATTGCTTAAGCCCTATTATTATAATGCAAATAGTGACTGCTCCTTAAAAGCAAAGGTTGGGGATTGATTTTTTTTTTTAAACATTACTATTATATTATAATTCACATAGTGACCTGATCCATAAAGCAAAAAGGTTGGGATTGATTTTTTTTTTTAAACATTACTATTATATTATAATTCGCATAGTGACCTGATCCATAAAGCAAAGGTTGGGGATTTTGCAACATTAATAAACCTCACCTCTCATTCCATCCCTTTCTACATAGTAGATTCCCCTATTATTATAATGGTCACAATATGCAATGGTGGGGTGTTTTACATACATTAATAATAAATCACATCCAGCGAATGTGGGAGAAAGCTCAGGCCTCGAGAGCACATTGCTAGTTAATTCATTTCATTACACATCATCCCATCCCTTTTTACATTACACACGAGATTCCTGCTCCCTTTATTCGGACTTGATGATTTGACCTTATAATTGTTCTATTTGATCACTGATGACATTCATGGTTTGTCAAACAAACTTCTTTTTGGGGAGCTTGTTTATGAAATTGGAGTTGTTGGATGGAAGATCTAACTGTGTCCCTCTCAAACACATTTTTTGAGGGGGAGTTTTTTGTGTTTAAGTTTAGCCATATTTAAAGTGAAATATCGATACGAGTAAAAAGTTTAAGTACTTAAAGTAAGATCTTCCGTAACAAAGCATAATAACTAGCATAGATCCATTTTAAATCTGGATCTATCACACACCGAGAATGATCCAATTTCTTGAGGTGTACATTTTTTTACTATTTGGACCCCTTTCTGTACTTGATAGATCTGGTTTTAAAATGGATCTATGTTAGTTTCATTTTTTATATATTTTCTTTAAGCCGACATGTAATTTATATTTATATTTTTAATATTTTTATTTATGTCGGCTAGCATAACGTGACAAGATTACCCCATATCGAGATGAGGAACACCTCACTTCTCTCGATGCAATTATACAAAATAAATAAATTAGAACCTAAATACAATATGAATAAATTATAACTTCAACTTTAATTAACTTAATTTAGCAATATATATTAAAAATTAATTATCCTATAAAAAGGCCAACGACTCCTATTTCGAGGACAAGTATGAAAGGACAAGTAGTCATAATACGCAACTTTGTCTTTACCCAGTTAAAATAAGATTGGTGTTGTATGGAGATTAAATTTTTTTTATTTTTTTAAGTTAATATTAAGTAAAGTTGGTATCTATTTTTTTAATGGTTTAAAATATATTTTTATTATTATATAAATATACATAACTTTTTTAAAAATTCAAGTTACATTTAATTTATATAATTTTAATATTTTATATTTGTGATTCTAATAATTTTAGTGACACAAAAAAATTATAAAAACAATTTGGTAAAAAAATCACATCATTCAATCTTTAAAGTACAATGTGGAACACCTTTCAAATTAGTTATTCCTAATAAAGTAGCATTTTGAATTAAATATCTTTGAAATTTGATGTTCTAAGTTAATACGTAGTGTGTTACGTTTAATATTTTATCACCCTAAATGAATTAATGGCGAGTTGTTACTTGGTGATGATGTCACCCGAGCCAAGTCAGGAATGAAGCACAAAAACTAGATACAAAAGGCATACTGCATAATGTGAAGCCCAAATAGAGTGTTGTGCATCATCTAAACATAACCTACCATATTCTTAAAAAAACAAAACTCCCTAAAATCCACATCATAGCGTAGGAAGTGTGGGAGGGAAGTGACAAAAAGCAAGGGGAGTGATACAATGGACACCATTGTCACATGTAAGCAACCGGCTTCATACACATATCTCCCTACTTTGAAGAAGCATAATAAGCCCAAAGTCTCTTTCAAAACATTGCACAAACAAAGTTAAAACTTCTTGATAACTTATTCTTTTTATTATTTTTGTTTCATGTACATATATTGGTTGAGAAGATTTCTCAAAATGGATTCATATTTTTTTTTCAGAAGGAAAAAATACCAAACCTTGATATTCATATTATGAATCAAAGGACATCATATACATACAGTCTTTAGCCAAGCTTCTATCTAGCACATACAATAAGTGTTCTGGGGACCCCAAGAGTCACAAAAGAAATACAAGTACTGCCATCAACCAGGCTTCTTGAGCAAAAAGAAAAACAAAAGACCTCATGCTAACAGACCATCAGATCTACATGTGTGAAAGGTGATCCTTTCATCCAAGGAAAGTTGATAGTCCTTGAAGAGCAGTATGGCAAACAAGCTTATCCATCCTGAGCACAATGAGAAGGCTAGGTGCCTCAACAAAGAAACCAACTCCATTATAACATAAAAATAAAAGAAGCATGTGCCAAAACAGAAGGGACTGAGTCCCGGTGCCAAGCTCTAAAAGAGCTGAAAATTTCCATGATAATCATTCATACCATCAAAAAACTCCATGAAGAATCCGGATCCAGGAGCTAAAACCAAGGCCTTCTTCGATAGACATTTAGCATATTGATTGTGCTCACGATAGATATGCTTGATTGTCAAATGTGAGAAACTATTCATTTGAGACTTTATGTCTTTGCACCAATGGTCTAAGCTAGGTGATTTCAGAGATGCTTCCCTATTTGCCCAATTAATAATGACTAAAGAATCTCCAAACATATTAAGGAGAGGGATCCCCAGAAGCTGTGCAACAGCAAGAAGTGCCCAGAGAGCAAGAAGTTATGCCTTGGTGTTGGTACTCGTACCACAACCCATAGAGAAACTGAGAGAGTGTGAATCACTCAAAAGTAAGACAAAAACAACACCACCAATCTTCCCTGAAGCTGCCCCATCAAAGAAACCACAAGGAAATGATATCTGCCGGCTGATACCAATACATCTTTTTTTTTCTTCAGCGTCGACAAGATACATATGAAAGAGATAATCTACCCGGTGAATAATGCTAGACACAAAAACCTTTGTATCATCAAATATGCACCTGTTGCGCATTCTCCAAACACTACAGAAAATGAAAAGAGGTACATGGTTGTACTCTGAGTGAACTGTGTGTTTCTTGAACCAATGTTCTATAAAAGTACTGACAGAGCAGTTCAGTTCAGGAGAAACACAGTATTGCTTGCAAAAAATGAAGAATACCCTCCTTGTAATGTGACAGTGAATGAAAAGGTGTCACACCGAGTCTTCACCATTGCAGCAAAGGACACACATACTAGGCCCCACCCAACCTCGTTTCAAGAGGTTTTCCCAAGTAAGGATGTGATTCTCAGCAATGAGCCAGATGAAGCATTTGATCTTTAATGGAATGTTGCAGGACCAGAGGACATTCACAGCCAGATTCGTGTCGGGCTCAAGAAAGGAGTTTGAGATAAGATCATATACCAAATCAGTTGAGATCCCCCCATTTATTTTGTTATGTGACCAAATCAGAGCGTTCGGAGAGTGGTTGAGTCGGATTCTGCTATGCTCAAGGCCAGAAATGTACTTTTCCCATAATAATTTCCATTCTCCCCCTACCTCCAAATCCTCTGCAGCGAGCCAGTAACCATGGGCCTCTTGAGAAAGATTACGAGCATATGCCAAGGTGGTAATCCCATAATCTTCAAGGTAATCTTGTAGATCCAGAGGAAAGTGGGTCTGAATGTCCAAGCCCACAATCGGATTTGAGACAATAAGTGTGTCCACACCATTGCCCACTTGCCAAGAAAGACATCTACTGGCCCAGGTGAGCATATTAAGGAAGCCATTCCATATAACTGACACCCCAATAGCAGAAAATGACTTATGTCTTATCCAAGACACCACAGATGAGTTTTTTAAATATTTAGAGGAAATAACTTGGTGCCAGATCCCAGTCCCATTAAGTACCAGCCACATATTTTTCAAACGCAGTGAAAGACTAAACCAGCCTAGATTTTTAATACCCTAGCCTCCAAAGGATATAGGTCATGAGAGAGACACCCAATCCACCAAGTGGTACCTTTTCTTATCTATAGAAGAACCCCATAAAAAAGAAAAGATCAGCTTTTTGAGCTTATCTAGTATCGACTTAGGAATAGGAGCAAGAGCCATCCAGTAAATAGGCATACTGGTAAGTACAGCCCCGATGAAAACAAGTCTGCCCCCTAAAGAAAGAAATCTATGGGTCCAATGCTTAATTCACTTCTCAAAATTCTTTAATAGCCAATACCAAACCTTCACCAAATAACCAAGAGGCTTTATGAAGTAGCCCAAATACTTGGACCCCATTGATATGTGTTCATACTTAAAAGATAAAGAGCGAGTAATCCTGTTTAAGATGTCCTCCTCAACATTATTGAAAAGAAAACAAGATTTGTCCATATTGATACACATACCTGAGGCTTCACAAAATGTATCCAGAATGGCTTCAAAAGCAACCCATTCCTCAAGGGTTCCTGAACCAAAGAGTATCACATCATTGACAAATAGCAGATGTGTGAGAGACAACTGAGATGTAATGTTAACACCTTTAATCCTACCATTTGACCGAGCATCTTTAATCAATAAGCTAATCCCCTCAATAACAAGAATAAACAACAGAGGAGACAACAGGAAGCCCTGCCTTAAACCCCTGGTGTCAGGGAAGAAACTAGAAGATGTACCATTTATAAGCAGGGTGAAGTTTGCAAAAGATAAACATCCCATAATCCAATTGACACCATCCAAAGGAATCCCAATCTGAAGTAAGATGAGCCTAAGATAAGACCAATTCACCTTGTCAAAAGCCTTTGACAAGTCAATCTTGAGAATAAGGGAACTCCTATTTTTTGTCTTCACCAAGTGTAAAACCTCTTGTGTGATGGCAATAGGTTCTACAATCTGCCTATTCTTCAGAAACCCAAACCGCTGAGAGGAAATGTACTTATCCAGAAAAGGATTCAAACGCAAGGCCACGATTTTGGAGATAAGTTTGTATACCAAGTTGCAAAGAGAAATAGGTCTGAAGTCAACAAAAGTAAGTGGTTTTTCTTTCTTGGGTATAAGAGTAATGAAGGTAGCATTTAGAGAGGGTAAGACCCTTCCATTTAATCTAGATCATTCAACCGCATCCAGGAGGTCATTCCCCAGAATGTCAAAGAAATCCAGGAAGAATTCAGCATGCCATCCATCTGGCCCAGGGCTTTTATCCTGCTTGAAATATCTTAAAGCATGCTCAATCTCCCCCAATGTACTCTGAAGGGAGAACCTTTTAGTTTCATCAGGAGATATAAAGGAGGGAAACAAGCGAATGACCTTCAACTGAGACACAATGTTTGTCTGATGGTCATCCCTGAAAATATTAGAAAAATACTTAACTCCAAGGTATTTAAAACCCTTATCATCTTCTATCAAGTTTCCCAAATCATCTTCAAGGCCCCAAATAGAATTTTGATTCATGCAGGCAGATGCCACAGCATGAAAAAATTTTGTGTTCACATCCCCCAAATTTTCCCAAGTCACCCTGCTTTGTAATTGCGCTGTGAGAAGTTCATGGTCCAACAACTACTTCATTTTTATCCTGAGCTCATAGAGCCGGTTTTGCTCTCGTAAAGAGAGGATACCTGACACAGAAGAACCTAAGAGGTTCTTAATTTCTGAATCTAGAGCTATAAAGTCTTGTTTCATGTCCAAGGATTTGCATTGGGTCCATACCTTTACCTTCCTTTTCAACAGGTGGAGCTTTTGTGAAAGAGAATCCATTTCATCCATATGGTCTCCAAGAGGCAGCCTCAGCCATTCATTTGACCATCTTAGTGAAGTCTTCATCTAGGAGCCAGGAAGGATTGAACTTAATAGGAAAATTATGTACGCTCACCTCCTCCATCCATTCAAAACATATAGGATAGTGATCTGAGACAACTGAAGGGGAAGACCAAACCCTATGCTGAGGAAGCAAAGCAATTAGGTTCGAAGAGATTAAAAATCTATCAAGTCTTTTACTATTCCCTCCTCCCCTGCCCTACCATTCCTCCAGGTAGGCCCTGCACAAGAAGGTGCAACATCAACTAGATTATAGTCAGCAAAAAGTTGAGTGAAGAACAGACCAAGGGGATCAATCAGGGATTTCCTTCCCTAGATTTTAGAAGCATTTAGAGTAAGATTAAGGTCCCCAATGAGGATTGAATTAGGCAAAGATAAGAGACCACCACGGGCAGCCAAATTCCATAAGACATCATGATTGAGGTAGGGACCATAACAATTCAAAATGGAGAGGGATGTCTGAGAACCCCGAAAACATGCCTTAACAAGGATTCCCACCACTGTTTCAAAGGCCTTGCAGCGCACCCTAAGGGGGTTCCATCCCATAAGGATACCACTAGAGAGACCCTTTGAACTGGTTGCACAGAAATCCCAGCCAGGACGAAGCTTGGAGAACACTAAGAGAGTAGGATAGGTACTGTTCATAGTTCCTTGTAAAAGAATCAAGTAAGGCGAAAAAGACGAGAGAAGAAGATGGAGGCTCTTTTGCTTGGCCGAGCCACCCAAGCCCCGCACATTGAGAGATAAAATTTTCATAAGCACCACCAGAGGTGGGTGACAAAGCTCTCATGCACACGACTTCCTTTTTATTTCATGTACATATTGGTTGAGAAGATTTCTCAAAATGGACTCATATTTTTTTTCAGAAGGAAAAAATAACAAACCTTGATATTCATATTATGAATCAAAGGACATCATATACATATAGCCTTCAGCTAGGCTTCTATCTAGCACATACAATCAGCGTTCTGGGGACCCCAAGAGTCACAAAATAAATACAAGTACTGCCATCAACCAGGCTTCTTGAGCAAAAAGAAAAGCAAAAGACCTCATGCTAATAGACCATCAGATCTACATGTGTGAAAGGTGATCCTTTCATCCAAGGAAAGTGGACAATCCTTGAAGAGCAATATGGCAAACAAGCTTATACATCCTGAGCACAATGAGAAGGATAGGTACCTCAACAAAGAAACGAACTCCATTATAACATAAAAATAAAAGAAGCATGTGCCAAAACAGAAGGGACTGAGTCCCGGCACCAAGCTCTAAAAGAGCTGAAAATTTCCATGCTAATCATTCATACCATCAAAAAACTCCGTGAAGAATCTGGATCCAAGAGCTAAAACCAAGGCCTTCCTCGATAGACATTCAGCCTGTTGATTGTGTTCACGATAGATATGCTTGATTGTCAAATGTGAGAAACTATTCATTTGAGACTTTATGTCTTTGCACCAATGGTCTAATCTAGGTGATTCCAGAGATGCTTCCCTGTTTGCCCAATTAATAATGACTAAAGAATCTCCAAACATATTAAGGAGAGGGATCCCCAGAAGCTGTGCAACAGCAAGAAGTGCCCAGAGAGCAAGAAGTTCTGCCCTGGTGTTGGTACTCGTACCACAACCCATAGAGAAACTGAGAGACTGTGAATCACTCAGAAGTAAGACAAAAACAACACCACCAATGTTCCTCGAAGCTACCCCATCAAAGAAACCACAGGAAATGATATATGCGGGTTGATACCAATACATCTTATTTTTTTCTTCAGCTTCGACAAGATACATATGAAAGAGATAATCTACCTCATGAATAATTCTAGACACATAAACCTTTTTATCATCAAATATGCATCTGTTGCGCATTTTCCAAACACTCCAGAAAATGAAAAGAGGTACATAGCTGTACTCTGAGTGAACTGTGTGTTTCTTGAACCAATATTCTATAAAAGTACTGACAGAGAAGTTTAGTTCAAGAGAAACACAGTATTTCTCGCAAAAAATGAAGAATACCCTCCTTGTAATGTGACAGTGAATGAAAAGGTGTCACACCGAGTCTTCACCATTGCAGCAAAGGACACACATACTAGGCCCCACCCAACCACGTTTCAAGAGGTTTTCCCAAATAAGGATGTGATTCTCAGTAGTGAGCTAGATGAAGCATCTAATCTTTAATGGAACGTTGCAGGACCAGAGGACATTCACAGCCAGATTCATGTTGGGCTTAAGAAAAGAGTTTGAGATAAGATCATATACCAGATCAGCTGAGATCCCCCCATTTCTTTTGTTATGCGACCAAATTAGAGTGTTCGGAGAGTGGTTGAGTCGGATTCTGCCATGTTCAAGGCCAGAAATGTACTTTTCCCATCATAATTTCCATTCTCCCCCTAGTTCCAAATCCTCTGCAGCGAGCCAGTAGCCCTGGGCCTCTTGAGAAAGACTATGAGCATGTGCCAAGGTGGTAATCCCATAATCTTCAAGGTAATCTTGTAGATCCAGAGGAAAGTAGGTCTGAATGTCCAAGCCCACAATCGGATTCAAGCCAATAAGTGTGTCCACACCATTTCCCACTTGCCAAGAAAGACATCTACCAGCCCAGGTGAGCATATTAACGAAGCCATTCCATATAATTGATACCTCAATAGCAGAAAATGACTTATGTCTGATCCAAGACACCATAGAGGAGTTTTTTTAATATTTAGAGGAAATAACTTGGTGCCAGATCCCAGCCACATGTTTTTCAAACGCAGTGAAAGGCTAAACCAGCCCAGGTTTTTAATACCCCGGCCTCCAAAGGATATAGGTCGTGAGAGAGACACCCAATCCACCAAGTGGTACCTTTTCTTATCTGCAGAAGAACCCCATAAAAAAGAAAAGATCAGCTTTCTGAGCTTATCTAGTATCAAATTAGGAATAGGAGCAAGAGCCATCCAGTAAATAGGCATACTGGTAAGTACAACCCTGATCAAAACAAGTATGCCCCCTAAAGAAAGAAATCTATGGGTCCAATGCTTAATTCGCTTCTCAAAATTCTTTAATAGCCAGTACCAGACCTTCACCAAATAACCAAGAGGCTTTATGAAGTGGCCCAAATACTTGAACCCCATTGAGATGTGTTCATACTTGAAAGATAAAGAGCGGGTAATCCTGTTTAAGATGTCCTCCTCAACATTATTGAAAAGAAAACAAGATTTGTCCATATTGATACACATACCCGAGGCTTCACAAAATGTATCCAGAATGGCTTCAAAAGCAACCCATTCCTCAAAGGTTCCTGAACCAAAGAGTATCACATCATCGAAAAATAAGAGATGTGTGGGAGACAGCTGAGATGTAATGTTAACACCATTAATCCTGCCATTTGACTGATCATCTTCAATCAATAAGCTAATCCCCTCAATAACAAGAATAAACAACAGAGGAGACAACAGGCAGCCCTACCTTAAACGCCTAGTGGCAGGGAAGAAACTGGAAGATGTACCATTTATAAGCAGGGCGAAGTTTGCAGAAGATAAACATCCCATAATCCAATTGACACCATCCAAAGGAACCCCAATCTGAAGTAAGATGAGCCCGAGATAAGACCAATTCACCCTGTCAAAAGCCTTTGACAAGTCAAGATTGAGAATAAGGGCACTCCTATTTTTTGTCTTCACCAAGTGTAAAACCTCTTGTGTGATGGCAATAGGTTCTACAATTTGCATATTCTTCAGAAACCCAAACCGCTGAGAGGAAATGTACTTATCAAGAAAAGGCTTCAAACTCAAGGCCACAATTTTGGAGATATGTTTGTACACCAAGTTGCAAAGAGAAATAGGTCTGAAGTCAGCAAAAGTAAGAGGCTTTTCTTTCTTGGGTATAAGAGCAATGAAGGTAGCATTTAGAGAGGGTAAGACCCTTTCATTTAATCTAGATCATTCAACCGCATCCAGGAGGTCATTCCCCATAATGTCAAAGAATTCCAGGAAGAATTCAACATGCCATCCATCTGGCCCAGGGCTTTTATCCTGCTTGAAAGATCTTAAAGCATGCTCAATCTCCCCCAATGTACTTTTTAGGGAGAACCTTTTAGTTTCATCAGGAGATATAAAGGAGGGAAACAAGCGAATGACCTTCAACTGAGACACAATGTTTGTCTGATGGTCATCCCTGAAAATATTAGAAAAATACTTAACTCCAAGGTATTTTAAACCCTTCTCATCTTCTATCAAGTTTCCCAAATCATCTTCAAGGCCCCAAATAGCATTTTGATTCCTACGGGAAGATGCCACAGCATGAAAAAATTTTGTGTTCACATCCCCCAAATTTTCCCAAGTCACCCTGCTTTGTAATTGCGCTGTGAGAAGTTCATGGTCCAACAACTGCTTCATTTTTCTCCTGAGATCAGAGAGTCGGTTTTGCTCTCATAAAGAGAGGATACTCGACACAAAAGAACCTAAGAGGTTCTCAATTTATGAATCTAGAGCTATAAAGTCTTGTTTCATGTCCAAGGATTTGCATCGGGTCCATACCTTTACCTTCCTTTTCAACAGGCGGAGCTTTTGTGAAAGAGAATCCATTTCATCCATATGGTCTCCAAGAGGCAGCCTGGGCCATTCATCTTTGACCATCTTAGTGAAGTCTTCATCTAGGATCCAGGTACAATTGAACTTAATAGGAAAATTATGTACGCTCACCTCCTCCATCCATTCAAAACATATAGGATAGTGATCTGAGACAACTGAAGGGGAAGACCAAACCCTATGCTAAGGAAGCAAAGCAATCAGGCTCAAAGAGATTAAAAATCTATCAAGTCTTTTACTGATTCCCTCCTCCCCTGCCCTACCATTCCTCTAGGTAGGCCCTGCACAGGAAGGTGCAACATCAACCAGATTATAGTCAGCAAAAAGTTGAGTGAAGAACGGACCAAGGGGATCAATCAGGGCTTTCCTTCCCCAGATTTTAGAAGCATTTAGAGTAAGATTAAGGGCCCCAGCGAGGATCAAATTAGTCACAAATAAGAGACCACCACGGGCAGCCGAATTCCAGAAGACATCGAGATTGAGGTAGGGACCATAATAATTCAAAATGGAGAGGGATGTCTAAGAACCCCGAAAACATTCCTTAACAAGGATTCCCACCACTATTTCAAAGGCCTTACAGTGCACCCTAAGGGGGTTCCATCTCATAAGGATACCACCAGAGAGACCCTTTGAACTGGTTGCATAGAAATCCCAGCCAGGACGAAGCTTGGAGAACAATAAGAGAACATGATAGGTACTGTTCATAGTTTCTTGTAAAAGAATCAAGTAAGGCAAAAAACACGAGAGAAGAAGATGGAGGCTCTTTTGCTTGGCCGAGCCCCCCAAGCCCCACACATTGAGAGATAAAATTTTCATTAAGTACCACCAAAGGTGGGTGACAAAGCTCTAAGAACCCGAGGGTTGGATGCAGAGGAGTTCATCGCTGCATTTTTCAATCTGGCAGACAAAGGAGTATAGGTTTGAGCACCTGAGGCCCTATCCACAACAAGATTGGATTTCTTCTTGGTTTTACGGATAGTAACATTTTCAAAATGTATAGAGTCCAGTGGAAGGGTAGTGGGAGAGATGGGTGTTTTGGCAGAGAATATCTCCAGCGAATTTTGAAGTGAGGGGTTGGAGAATGAAGGTGAAGAGACGGGGTTGCGAGGAGAGGAAGCACAGACTGGTGAGCCTGCTCTCACAAGAGGTGGAAAGTCATTAGATGAAAAATTGAGCCAACCTCAAGTAGGGTTTGAGATTCAGTGCTAGAAAGTGAGGGGTCAGAGGACTACTGCAGGAAAGTCAGTAGAGTTCTCGGGCGTGGAAGCAGGCTAAGAGGCTGAGGGCACACTGCCCAAGTGAGTCGAAGGGTGAAGAGCGATCCCCTCCAAATCATCAAGAAGCTGAAAGTCATGTTCAAACATATCCCCAAATAAAGAACAAGCTTGATAGTAATTACCTATAGACTAAGGAGCCTGCACCGAGGAAGTGTGGTCAAGCTGCTTATGCTACAAGCAAGAAGGAACCTGCTCCTGCACAGGAGGAGAGAGCCGAGAACGTGGACTGACAACCCCTTGAAGAAGGACAGGGAATTCCCTTCTCAAGTGACCAACTTCCCTGCACCTACTGCAATGAAATAGAATATTAAGATAATCCAATCGCTGAGTAAAAAGACAATCAAGACAGAGGATTTTGATTTCTGCAGGGAGACCTTCCGAAATGTCCAATTCAACCAGTATCTTCACCATCCTTTAATCGAAAGTGTGCTGGAAGTCATCTTCCACTGCAACAAACCTGCCAATGGTATTTTCAATACCCTCCAAAAACCCCCGACTCCACAAAGGAAACGGAAGAG
Source organism: Pseudotsuga menziesii (assembly GCA_001517045.1). Taxonomy (NCBI): domain Eukaryota; kingdom Viridiplantae; phylum Streptophyta; class Pinopsida; order Pinales; family Pinaceae; genus Pseudotsuga; species Pseudotsuga menziesii. The sequence goes on from LPNX010347878.1 coordinate 136,559, forward strand.
CAGGGAGCAGAACCCACAAATGCCGCTTCCTAACCCACTCACGAAGAGGGTCAAAATAAGCATGCCAATGGATAAGGACGAGTGAACCCTCCCCAATCCTCCAGAGAGAGTCCAAGATAGCCGAAGCGTGAGCATCCTTCAAAAAGACAAACACTAGCCATCCCTTAGCGAGTAGACTAATTGTGGGCACATAAGTGAGCAGGGGTTTCCAATGTTCTATTGCCCAAGCAGTCCATTCTTTTTTCCCCATATGACAGTATTCTAGTCTGTCGATTAATGCTTTGGAGCATAGTTCCTCTACACGCTCCATGTAAATATCACGCCCCATCACATACCTAACCTTTCCATCCTGAGCTTTTAGGGCTTTCGATTTCCTTCTTCTACGTGAGCGAGTAGTGCCACTCTGAAGCCCTACACCATGGATATTAGAACACACTGTGGTACCATCCCCTGTCATAGGTAAAAGAGAGGTGACAAAGCAAAACCCAAAGAGGCACGAAGACCGACAAAAGTAGGTCAACCCTACACTCGAAACCCTATCAAAGACACAGAAAAATAAGAGGGTAAAGGTGGCGAAGACCAAAACCAAAAAACCCCCAAAAGAAACCCTAAATGGGGAACGGGGAACAATAAAAAACAGCAGACAGACAGGTCACACAACAACTGAGTGCAAGAGGAAAGAGCGGAATCCCAAAGAGGGCCTTAAACCAGAGAGCGTCAGTGTAAGACCCAGATAACCCACCGTATCAAGGTCGACAACAAGGTACCACAACAAACTCCGAAAGAAAAGGGTCAACCTAGACAAGGGAAAGATGAAAGGAAAAACCCTTCCCCGAAATAGCAAGTACAAAACTCAAGTGCAACACAAAGAAAAAGGGTGAAATCCTAGAGTCAACCCCGGGAATCCCGGGGATACATAAAATGTGGTGAAGCAAATCAATCGACATAAGAACAAACGGTTGCCATCCCCGAAAGGAGCAGCCTTCACTGAAGCAAGACTGAGGATAAAAGATAAACCAGAAATAACAAGCTGCATACAAAGACAAATGCCAATTTCCACTTTTTGATACCTGGTTGGTACTAGTCCCCCATAGAGGGGGAGGAACTCCAAGAAGCTTGATATCGACAAGATAAAAGGAAGGAGAGACAGAAGACAAACAGAGACGACGACTTACCAATAATACCCCGCACAGACCATAGGTGAATCGTGGCAAAGACCAGTCACCACACTCACAGAAATGCAAAGAGTGTTCAGCCCCAAGGGTGTGGTTGTGCCAGTCGACAATGAGCGCCACCTAGAGAGCGCAAATACGGCTCAGCAATCACCGAAAATACAAGGAAGGTTCAAACCCTGAAGGAGTTTCACCCGACACCAAAGCCAACCATCAGCAGTAAAACTGATGCAATCCTGACACGATTGACTCAGGAAAGATGAGGCGCAAACCTAATACAGCACATGCATGAAAAGCCATGCGTGAACTAGCCCTGAGAAGCGAGGTTGAACTAGACATCAAGGCCGCTGTCAAGAAACACATACAATACTTAGCAATTAACAAAAAAACAAGGAAAGATCAAGTCGATGAGCGAGGTGCCAAGACCGCCACCCAGCCGAGAAACCCTAGCCCAACCATCTTTCTCGCTTTACAATCAACATGACTACCATGGCAATAATTACCTAAAAAACAAACAATTTGGACTTTAAACATTGTATAGGCTTATGGGTAGCAGACATAGTTCTCACTATAACTGTAGCATAATTGTCGTGACAGAACTAAGTAAGAAAAAAGCACTGAAAAAATGTCACATAATATAAACATTATATACATTGTCATATAATTTTGACATTTCTTATTAAATTTTTATATTGCAATGCTTTTTCTTACACTTATATAATATTATTAATTATTCTTTAATGTTATTTTTACAATTATATAATATTATTAATTATTCTTTTAGTGTTTAGTTTCTTAATTAATAAAAAAATTATATGATAAATAACTATTTTTATAATGTTTTTTTCTGCATTGATCTTTTTAACTTGTGGTAGTGGCCTATGGTTTAAGAAACTTCGGGTCTAGGGGAATCTAAGCTATCAAAATCACGTGGGATCACACTCAACCTAGAACACACCAACTCTTAACATGACTAGATTTTTGTTTTGGTGTCTCCTCCCACCATCACCAACCCGTGAAATGTCAACTACACTAATGAGACTTCACTATTTTTATAGTGTTGTTAGTACAATTTATTAAATAATAATTTTTAATAAAATAATTAGAATTATGTAGAGAGTAAAGAATATATATATATATATATATATATATATATATGAATGAGTGTTTTATCATATCACAAGACCTAGATGCATTCACTGAGCATTCAATTATGGAGTTGGCTAATCTCTAGATCATTTGCACCTTTTCATGCAAGTTTGGCCCGACAATAGGATTTGTTGTTGAAAATTAGATTTCCAATGTTAAAATTGCAATTTTTATTGCAAAAATGGATTCAGCACCCTGGATTACCTTTGAGGCACCCAGTTTATGCAATTCAAATCACTGAAAACTACTATTTGAACAATTTCCACCGGATTTCGACCAAAAAAACTCCCCAGATTTCAGGTGCAAATGGTCCAGAATTTAGCTTACTGCTTCAATTATCTGACATGCATTAACATGTATTATTTCATGTTTATTTGAAATGTATTAACTTTCCCTCGTCCCACAAGGAAACCACTGCCTTTCCATCACCACCATTGGTTGCACTGCCTCGTCATCGCTAATTGTTAGCCACTCAACCCTTCTATTACTCTCGAGATAAATGCTTCATAAACCTTTATTGTTGGCCACTCGACCCTTCCTTCTTTGCTTACATAGATGCAAAGAGAGGAGCAATTTCAGTGGAGAAAGCCTATTCTGTGTAGATTCTCCATATGAATAACCAATTCCCCAAGTATAAGCGATAAATATGAGTGCAAATGCAATACAAGTAAGAGACTTATTTCTTCAAATCATGGCTATTGATTTGACAATTCTAATATTTTCTTTGACAGTCGTTCACTCTTCCTACTTCGAATTCATTCCTATTCATTAAGGATCCCTATAGAAACGACCATGGGAGGATCACATATTTTGATAAATCATCCCTATGGGAAGCACCGGATTCTGATTTGGAGTCTGAATCAGGAGGCATGATTTACAGAATCTGTCATCAATGTACAGAAGCAACATATTTGAAAATCTGCTTTGGAAGGTTCTTGAGTCAACAAATGAAGATTCAGGAAACAAATTACAGGTCAATGTATGAATCACTTTGTCACTTCCAAAACTTCAATACTAGATAACAACTCTTCATAGCCCTCACTTGAACAACCTGTAGATTGTTTTTGTTATATATTAGTGAAAAAACTTACTTCAATTACCATGGAAGTAGCTTGAGATTGCACTGAGTTTTTTTTAAGCCATTTTTGTTTGTTTCTTCGTACTTTTCTTGGGACTATTTTGTTCACAACAAGAACACCATTATCTAGGGCTCTTTCTACCATAACCATGCAATGTATCTTTAGCTCTCCTGGTTTTATATGCCAACTCCTCACTATTTGATGACTGAAACCAACCACTGTATCTTCAAATCTCTTGGTTCTATATGCCAACCCTTCATTATTTGCTGGTTGTGAACCATTATTATCATAATTGTTTCCATGAAGTTCTCCACCGCCCAAACATTCCAGTTCTTTATCATTGTCTAAACTCATATGGAGGTAGAAGATGCCTAGGTGTACTTCATCCTATGCAGGATCCATATCTTTGAGTTCCAAGATGCAATCCCTATGCCTATTTGAAAGTGTGGTCAATCCTTCATCCTATGCAGGATCCATATCTTTGAGTTCCAAGATGCAATCCCTATGCCTATTTGAAAGTGTGGTCAATCCTTCTTCCTCAGCAAAATATAAACTCTTATAAGTATGCAAAATATAAACTCTAATAAGTGTTTACAAATTTTTTAATAAAGTGTGGTCAATCCATCTTCCTGTGAGCAAAATATAAACTCTTATATGTAGGCTTTTATGTTTACAAAATTTCTAATAAAATTACTTGAATGTTGTAGGAAATTAGTTTCTATAAATTTTATATAATATTTAGTTGACTCTATTATCAATGAATGATTGCAATTTTTTTCTCCTTGTGGGGTTTATGAATTGCTATTTACTATTTGAAATTGGAATCGCTGGCACATGAATGAATATATTGGATTATGTATTGTTAAGTTAATTTAATAAAACAATAAGTTCTATATTAGTTTTGTGATAATTAAATTACCTAATAATTGGGTAAATTGCAAGCATTTTTCTTCAGAATTAATTAATTAATGTAGTTTTTGTGTATTTGTAGGATTTATGTATTATAGTTTGCAACTTGAAATAGTTGGCACACAGATTATTAATGAATGTAATTTTTGTTTATTTGTAAGATTTATGTGTTATAAATTACATGTAATAATTGACACTTTAACCATCAAATTTTGCTTATTTGTAGGATTTATGTGTTATCATTTACAACATGATTCCAAATTGGAATAGTTGGTGCATAGACAATTATAATAAAAATTATAAGGAATTATGTACTTTTAAGTTAATAATAAACCAAGGATTTTAAGGAATTTTTTTCTCAGTGTGTTTTTAAAAACACTATACATGTTCGTCGTCCCTCCCATCAATGATTTGTTGCCTCGTGTCATCTTGCTCATCCAACCAACGTCTGCCACTTGTTTTGGAACAGTTTCATTTGCTACAATTACGTATTCACTGCATCTGCGGTCGTTCCCTATACCTCTGTGTTGAAGAAGTTTCCATTTATAGTTGCGTGTTTATTGCGTTCGCGTCTATTTCTTGGAACTCTACGTGTTGTTTAGGAAAATCTGCAAGGCGGTGAAAATATCTAGGGGAAACATAATCCAAGGGAAAAAAATGCACATTGGTGGTTGGCTCACATGGGTTTCTACACTAATGAAGGAACAAACACTAGGACTAATACAACATAATCAAGATGGAAGATATGTAGTGATGAGAATGGTGTTGCTCACATATGTTAGTGTTGCAGTGGACAATTCTTTAGCTCATAATTCATAGCTTAGAATTGGGTGAATTCTGCAAGGTATTTATTCTCTGTACCTAAAAAATTTCTACACTGTTTAAAGTTGATTTGAACTGAATTTAATGATTTCTTTCTTCTAGCTTGTAATGGTAAGGTGCGCTTCCATAATTTTTTTCCTCTTCAAAGTGTAGACTGTGAATTATAGTAGAACTGATAGAAATTGTTTGTGAGATGCAAAAAGAAAGAGAGATGAGTGGGTTTTTTTTTAAATCACATGAATAGGGGAATGATCCATCATTGGGGATACCAAAGTGGCATCATGACAACACTATGAGCTTCTCCATCAATGCACGGAAATCCACCCATCAATTAGGGGGTATGATTATTATTATTACATTGAAGGAAACCAATAGGACGGGGGGGCTCTGAAGATCCAATAAATGGAGCCTTGTGACATTGAAAGAAGGGCAGGTATTATAGGTTAGGCTAGAATGACACCAATATTTGCACATGAAGGGGAAAGTGACTGTAATTTCCATTTTTTCCATATAATTAATTTTTTTTCATATTTAATCTCTCATGTTTATGCAATTATTTTGTATATCATTTAATGGCTGTGCGATATGTGTTTTGTGTTTTAAAGGTGAAACTTCTGTTCCAAATGAAGTTCATATTACCCCTATTTTGAGTTTCAATATGTAAATATAGTCAAATTATTTTAAAATTTTAAGCATTACTTACCTGAATGATCTGGTGCTATGTGGATAGTTAGCTGAATGAGATCCCTTGCAGCCACTCTATATAACTACAACTCTGTGATGAAGACTATGTATTATAGACTCTTTCAATTGCTATATAAAATGAGATATACATCAGCGCCATATGATATATGTGTTGAATTTCTACCAATGACATAGGTATCTTGCTAAATACCCTAGTCGGTCGGGTGTTTTGGTTGATAATCCGTAGCTACATGTAGTTTATCTAATTTATGTCGAGTTTTATCCCTAACAAGGCCCATGCATCACTACAACTCCACTTACAACCCAAATGTTGAATTTATACCAATGACACACACACCTGTCCTAGTAGTTTATTACTAGTATAATGGCTAGGTGATGCAAACCTTTTATTTAAGCCATCCACTAGGGCTTCATTTTTGTTATGGCATGCTCCTGCCAACTTGGCATCTCAGAAGGGTTGAAGTTGGGTAAATGTTTCTACCATCAATTGTGGTGGAATATATCATCAGATCTAGTGCCTAAGCCAAAAGAAGTTCATGTTATGCTGTGAAGCACTCAACCTCAAGGTATATTTCTTGAATCAACTTCCAAAAATACATAAAAAAAAACATGTTTCAGTTACACAAAACTTCTTTCAACTTTCTAGTAGTCTAGAGAGAAAAAGTTTTTTGAATGATTTTGGTAGGCTATAGAATGTAATTACTGAGTATTGGTCATGTCCTCTATTAAATAGAGTTTGAACTCTAGTTCCAGACACTACTACATACGACAAAGGGAAAACCATGGCACTATAATTTTGCAAGACTTATTAGTTTCCACTTCCTCAATTGGCCTAGAGATTCGAAGTAACCTATTGTTTCCAAGTGATCTACCTAATTATTCAAATACAGATATTATGTTATAGACTATATTAATCTCCCTACAAGAAAGCACACGATCTGAAATTGTTCTATGTGTATTAGTACTTTTGTACTATGAGATATGGTAAATTCTAGGTTGTTGTGTATAAATAATAAGCATTTTTTATAGTAAAGAAAAATATCCCTAAATTCTTATTTGTTGTTATCAGTACTCTTTAAAGGAGAATGCTTTGAGTGTAAGATTCACTAGGTTGTTGATGGGGCCTTGGTCCCCTGGTAATTTTGATAGAGTATCAAGACATAGAATATTTTGACAAAGGATTATTGATGATGTCGCCCATTCATGGAATTAAGGTGTTGTGGCATGCATGTATCATGTTCTCTGTCCAACAATCCATTATGATCACTAAGGAATTAATTATGCATATATGCTCCAGATGTTGTCATCGATTAATGCATTATTAACATAATCATTAGATAATTTGATTATTGAACTATTTTTTAATCTACGATTCTTTATAGTCAGTATATTTCAAGGTTAAACTGGTAGAGTTCATATTCCATCTATGTCGGATCATTTTGTTAAAGTATTGTAACTTCAGAAGATATTCCACATGTATTGATTGTATTCCTCCATCACGAGATGAGTTTGTTCATGTAAGAGTCATTGAAAGAATCAATGTAAACCTATGGATGTAAGTCAGGTCAATAGTACCGAAGTGTCATTATAATAAATGTTATTTTTGGTGTCTTGCTGGACAAGTCAGCCCTATTAGGTCCTAGGTCAAGTCAAGTGACAAATATAAATAGGGAGGTGCTCCCCTTCATTTGTACACACGCTCTCAAGAAGTTTTGCAAGAGAGAGAAGAAAAAGTGCGCCAGAAAGAAGAGAAAAGGACTTGTCTGGGCTTTACATTGCCATGGTTGAGTTCTATACTAAGGAATTTTTGTGGGCCCTTTTCTCTCTAATGGTTTCCTCGAGGAAATTCTTTGTGTTCTTTGTGTTTATGTGATTTTTGTTCTTTCAGTGACCCTACCAGTGAAAAATCTTTTAATATATCATCTAACCAATTAATAAAACTTAACATGGTATCAGAGCCACCCTGAAAGGAGACACTACACAGCTAGGGTTTGTTACTTCGAACAAATACATCGAAATATCAACTAGAAAATAGGGCTCACTCAAATCACCCTAGAAGGGCGCATATTTCTATGGAAACATAATTGAATTCCAAGAAGTTTCAGTTTTGGACCAAACACTGTTGCCGGGAAGAACTAGGGATTTAGTTTTCCTCAAAATCCATCATCAATATCAGAAAAAGAAAGATATAGTCTAGATCTCCCTAGGAAAGTGCATATTTTCCATCACTCAACCCTACCAATGATCCCAACTAAAAAACTAGGCTTTCTACATCAAACCCTAGGTCATCCCAAAGAAGGTCATCCAGAAGATGTATTCATCAAGTAAGCACTACTCCTTCTAATTCCATTTGAAGTTCTCATTCTGTTAAAAGATGACAAAGAGTACCAAGATAGATGAGAATCTTGAAGGTGCTGAAAACTGTAGAGGATATAAGTATCAGATCATGCTCATCCTAGAAGAAAATGATCTAGAAGGATTGATAAATGAGGAAGTTGCAGAACCAGAAGAAGTTGAAGAAATAAAAGAAGGATATGATCAAGGCTAAGAAGATCATAGCTAACTCCAACAAATATAACTTTATTCCTCAAGTGTCATCAAGGAGGACACCAAAAGAAATGTTTGATGCTCTATCCGACCTATTTGAAGGAAGAAACCTCAATAGAAAGATGACCTTGAGGAATCACCTCAAAAGTGTAAAGGCTCAAAACTCAAAAACCATGCAATCATATTTTATAAGAGTAGCTCAAATCAAGGAGCAGTTGGAAGCTATTGGTGATATGGTTGAAGAAATGATAAATTGTAATGATCGCCTTGAATGGTCTTCCAAGAGATTGGGACTCCTTTATCTGAGGAATCTGTTCAAGAATAAGACTAACCAATTCTAACAGTTATGGGAATAATGTGTACAAGAAGAATAAAGAATAACAACTTAAGAAGAGAAGTTAAATGAAAATCAGGATCAAGCTTTGGAATTCCATACCAAGTTAAGGAATGAATAAGAGAAAGAGTTATGACTATGTTTACAAAATTTCTAATAAAGTGTGGTCAATCCTTCTTCCGGTGAGCAAAATATAAAATATTATTAGTAGGATTCTATGTTTACAAAATTTCTACTAAAATTAATTGAATGTTGTCAGAAATTAGTTTCTATAAATTTTATAGAATAATTATTTCACTTATTATCCATGAATGAATGCATTTTTTTTACCATTTGTGAGGTATTTGTGAGGTTTATGAATTGTTTTTTTTTAACCCTAACATAAGGATAGATTATAATGGGGCCTGCAAATCAGCTGCAGAGTGCTTTAACAAAATTCCAAACCCGCTTATCTAGAAGGGAATCTCTATCCCTCTGTTAGAAAGCATCTTATGTAGTCCAACGGTTTGAAAAGATTCCTTTTTGACAAAAGAAAAAAAGAGGGAAAAGATAAGACGCAGCTTCATATAGATAGAATAGCCAGAGTCCAGCATTTGTCCAGTTTTCCGTTGAGCTTGTAGACAACAATTCCAGCACACTAATTCATTTTCCATCTCCTTGCACATTGGCGACACCTTTGAGACTGGTGTGTTCATCCTATTTGAAATCTTCCAGAGCAGCCAGGTGGTGCTCGAATCTTTCTAAGGACTTTGAATAGTCTATTCCATCTCTTTTCTACAGCCACCGTGGTCTTATGTAGTTGCTGGTCTTGAATGATTGCTTGTACAAAGCTTGCTCAATTGTGTCCAGCCTTTCTTCAACCTTTGTTCCAGACTCTGATGGAGATCCCGTCGAATCCATTGCTCAACTAGCCTTGTCACGAACTTCTCTGAGTGATCTAGAGGAAGGAAAACAGAGCTGAACCTCTGCTTAGAATAAATGGAGCACTGATTCACCTCTGAAACATCAAAAGCATAGATATCAGTAAAGACTATCGATACATGGGTTAAATAAAATGTCCGGCACGGCTGAGGGTCACGAGATCCTTGGGAATCATTAGAGTTGTGCTGAGATATTTTCCCAGGAAAGTCAGTAGGAGAATCTTCAAGGTGCCATTGAACACTACATATTGGAATAGCTTGACAAGAGAAGATACTAGCTTTAGGGGACATCACAATGGATTGCAGTTCCATCTATCTATAAGGATCCTCTGCTCAAGAGGGAGCCCTTATTGGCTTCTCCATCTTCCAAGGAGTTCAACCCACACAGTACATGGTAAAATTTTATGGACACAAACCTTTTTAGGAGCAGCTAGATTTTTTGGAAAATTAAAGCCAACTTGAGTTGAGAGGGCAGCTTCTTCCTTATCAACACTTGAATTAGCAATCTTGAGTCACCAAAAACAACCAGCTTGGTGATTCCTTTGGAGTGGGCAATCTGAAGTCCTTGCCAAAGCCCACAGAATTCGGCTGTATTGTTGAAGTCAAAGCCAATTTCCTAGGCATAACTACTAACAACTGTCCCTGCAGGAGAGACAAAAACTCCTCCCCCTCCAGCCTTACCTGGGTTGCCCTTGGAAGCCCCGTCGAAGAAGAGGCAGATCTTGTTCAAAGATGCTTTCCAGTTGATGAAGTCAGGCTCATCCAACCTAATTTCCCATTCTGTAAACTTTGATTGAGCTGGCCAACTTCGAAGCATATGATTTGGATCAATCTGGTCTAACCACTGTGACTCTGCAGGAAGGAGAAGAGAAGTATTTTTCAGGGAGGGATTATGTTCAATCGCTTCCCCTAAGATTGCTTTGGCTTTCATTGCTATTTTAGAGGGAGGAAGTTCTTTTTCCCGAAATATTCGGTTGTTCCTCTCTATCCAAATGTTCCAACAGATGGCTTTGGGAATCCATCTCTAGGCAGTTTGAAGCAGGACTTTCTTAGATAATTTGAAAGGAGAGATCTACATCCAATCTGTAAAGAGGGACTGGGTAGTGCAAGGAATATTAAAATTAGGGAGCGCTAAGGCTTCTCTGGAATAAGGACATCCTACTATTAAATGATCTATGGTTTCATCTTCATTTTTGCAGAGAGGGCAGCAGGTTGGGCCTTCCATGCCTCTTTTCTTCAGATTTTCTCTGAAAAGGATGCTTTTATGGGCTAAAATCCAGCAGAACATATCAATTTTGGGTATGAATGCTTTAGTCCACAGATATTTCCAGATCGCTGGATTGGGCGCAGCAGTGGGGATTTCTTTGAAGAACTTATATCCTTCTGAGGCAGAGTACTTTCCTGAGATGAGACCCCACCCACGTTTATCTCTGGAGTCTGCTTTTAGGGGTGATTTTCCTTGCAGGAGCTTGGTTAGGACTTCTACTTCTGTCTCTAAGTCTGGAGGAAGGTCGCCAAAGTCCCAGCTGACCCAATTGTTGTCATTCCATGCTGAGAGATCCCATAAGGAGGTGACTCCTTTGTCTATAAGCCAATTCTTAATATTATCCACTTCCCTCAGCTGCCCCAGTGGGGTTTCTCCCAGAATGGAGTCCTCCCAGACTCTGATTTTTTCCCCACTTCCGGGAATCCAGAAGAGATTACTTATGAAGAGGCCCAGGGCTTTGAGACAAACTTCAAAGATCGGAGAGCCAGCTCTGTTCAGCGGATGAGTGTCCAGACATCTCTTCCTTGCTCCTGGAAAATATTTTTTGTGAAGAACTCTTTTGCTCCAGCTTTCTTTCCCTGTTATTAGCTGCCATAGCAATTTAGCTCCTAGGGCAAGATTTTGTGTAGATAGACTCCTTACTTGCAGCCCTCCCTCATCCCTCGGCTTTTGGATTTTTTCCCAGCTAATGAGGTGCAGCTTCTTTTCATTCCCTTTCCCACCTTCCCAAATGAATTTTTTAAGCAGGCTTTCAATCTTCTGAATTACCACTCCAGGGGCTAGCAAGATAGATGATTGATAAATTGGAATGCTGTTCAAAACAGATTTGAGAAGAATCGTTTTCCCAGCAAGATTGAGCCAGTTGGCACTCCAGTTTTGAATTTTTCCTTTAATTTTTTCTAGAGTGGCTCCCCATTTTGCTGATTTGATCTTAGTTTTGAAGATGGGAATGCCGAGATATGTGAAATCATCCCAATCCATTGCTCCTTCCATTCCCAACTTTCTGGCTATCTCCCTTAGCTCTCTAGCCGAACAGTTCCAGCTGAAGATTCTACTCTTTTGGAAATTAATTTTTCTTCTGGATACCTCCTTATAAAGTTCCAGCTCTTGTCTGAAATGTTCAGTTGAATAGATACTTGCTCCTCCCAACAGCAAGGTATCGTATGCAAATTGTGCATGGTTTATGTCCCTAACATTATTCGCCATCCTCAGGCCCGGGAGGGTGTGAATTTCCTGACAGAAATTGAGCTGAAAACTAAGCACTGAGGCTTGTATTGCATAGAGGAGCGGGGACAGAGGGCAGCCCTGTCTTAGTCCTCTAAAGGCTTTGAAGAAGCTTGTTGAACGACCATTGACCAAAGTTGCTATCCATGGCCCACTCACACAACCTTTGACCCAGATTATAAAGGAGTTTGAAAAGCCAAACTTTCCCATTATTGCAAACAGAAAATCATTCCTAACACGGTCAAAAGCATTAGCTAAATCGAGTTTAATGACCATACCTTTCTCTTTGCGGTGGTAGCTAGAATGAATAGATTCTTGGACAAGAATGATGTTGTCGAGAATTTTTCTTCCTTTGATGAAACCGCCTTGATTTTCTGGGATTATCCTGGGCAGCATTCTTTTAATCTTGGTGGCTATAATTTTGGTTATCAGCTTGTACCTAGTATTGCACAGAGAGATCGGCCTGAAGCGGTTGAAAGTTGAGGCTCCTTTTTCTTTCGGGATTAGGGCAAGGAATGAGGAGTTCGTACTTCCTCCTAATTTATTGGTCTCTTGGGAGTACCAAATCATTCTTAGAAGGTCCCGCTTGATAACTGACCAGCAGTAGGTGAAGAATCGAGCAGTAAATCCATCCGGCCCAGGGGCGCTATCAGGTTTCATAAGCTCTAGGGCGGATTTAAGTTCGTTCATGGTAACAGGGGCAGCAAGTAGATGATTTTCTTCTGGAGTGATGAGGGACGGAATGAGGTCAAAAGGATGAGAGGAGGGGTCCAGTTGGGCCTCTACGGGGGCAGTGAATAAATCTTTGAAAGTAGACACGGCATCATGTTTTATATCTTCAAAATCCTTCAGAAGAGCTCCTTGAAAATTTATTTCAGTGGTCGTTTTGAAGTTTTTTTGAGACTCAGCCTGCTTATGAAAGTACTTGGTGTTTTTGTCCCCGCTTAGGAGCCAAAGACTTCGGGACTTTTGTCTCCAATACTCCTCCTCTAATCTGCAGGCTGAGAAGAGGTCTTTTTGAAGAACCCCTTCTTTAGTGAGAAGACTTTCGGTGATGGGGACGGCTTCCATGAGGATTTGGTGGGCTTCCAGCGCTGATTGAGATTTTTTCCTTCTTGTAATGGGGGAGGTGATTAGCTTTGCCCAGTCTTTGAGATCATGTTTCATTCATTTTAATTTTCCTTCCCAGATGAAGGAGGGTGACCCTCTTATTTGGTTTCCCCAGGAAGTGGAAACCACCTGAAAAAAATCCTCTTGTTGAAGCCACAGAGGGCTGAAGCGGAAAGGTATGGGGCCAAGGTCTTGGTCTATAGCCAGATCTAGCAAAATAGGATTGTGATCGGAGGTACAATGAGGCAATATTTTGGAGGAGGCTAGCAGTCCAAGAGAAAGGAAAGAGGAGTGGACGAGAAATCTGTCTAGCCGAGCTGCTATATGTCCCGGTCCAATCCTCTTGTTGGACCAAGTAAATTTACCTTTGACCGGCTTGATATCAATTAGATCCCAACCAAGGATAATATCGTCGATCCATTCCATCGAGGGGTCTCTAACAGGAGATCCCCCTTTTTTCTCATTGGGGGCTAGGGTAACATTCAAGTCCCCCGCAACAATGATGTTCTCAAGTTGCTAAGAATTGAGATAACTTTCAAGCAGTTTCCAGTAGTCTTTTTTTTCCAAGATTGAAAGAGGCACATATAGATTGAAGAGACTTACAGTGTGACCAGTGAATTTATGGATTATTTTAGTGAAGACCCAATGCGTGGTACGTTTTTCAACTTCAACATCATAGATCGTGGAATCTCAGAAGGTGGCAGCGCCTCCAGAAGCTCCTCTGGAGTTGATGGCGATCCCTGGGCCTTTTTTCCAAAACTTTTTTCCCACTTGGAGGAGATCGGCTTCCTCCAGCTTTGTCTCTTGGACTAGTAGAATCTCAGGGTTATAGATTCTAACCACGTCTTTCAGTGCTTCTTCTTTTAAAGCAGATCCTAATCCTCTACAGTTCCAGGAGATGTATCGCATTAGTTACTATGGGGGGTGGGGTTGGCCCCTTTAGAGGCTGAGGCCATTCCATTCTTAGATCTGGTCTTCATCATGCCCTTCATAGTTTTTTGGGAGCCTTCAAGAACAGCTAGATACTTGTTTCATCTCTTTTCTTCTTTTTGATTTTCTCCCTCTTGGATTTTTTTATGGGACTGCATGCATACTACTCGATGAAGCACCGTCATATGAATCTTCCATTGGATCTGTTTCTAATAACGAAGGTTCCTCGCTAGCTTCTTTGGAGGATGTACCCGCTGCCAATGGTTCCGTTGGATCGACGTTGGGGATCTCCCCTGGTTCCAACGAATCTACAGCCTGGGATTCTACCTCTTTGCTACTTGAGGGATGTTCAGTCTGGATCTCTTCAGTACTCACCGGGATAGGGTCTTTTCCAGATGATTCGTTTTCTTTCTTAGGGTCTTCATCTACCTGGATGATAATTGGGTCAGCTTTAGTGGCTTCCTGGGGCGTCTTGTTGGAGGTTGACGGCTGGTTTTTCTGCATATCCCCTGATGTATTTTTTTCTTGGGCTTTGGAGGTCGATTTCCATTTCTTTACCTTCTGCCAGCCTTCTCCCTCTTCTGGGGCCTGGATTTTGGGACAATTCCTCTGGAAGTGGCCATGCTCGTGGCAGAGACGGCACTTGAAGGGAAGCTATTCATAATCCAGCTTTTGGTAATGGTGCCACGATCCTACTTTTAGCTTTACTGCCTCTGGTAGTCCTGCTTCTAGGTCTATTTCTACACATAATCTAGCGCATCTGTACTGTCCATTGTTCTCAGCTTTGTCAATGTATCTGCCCAGCGCATTACCAACTTTTTCCAGAGTTTGTATGTTCTAGCAATGAACAGGGAGATTTGGAAGCCTCACCCAAACTGGAACTTCCTTTGGGACATCAACTTCTGGATTGAAGTCCGGAGTCCAGCGATTCAGGTAAAGGCCTTGGGTTCCCATGAAGTACGGTCCACTTCTAAAGATGAGATCTCGGTCCTCCTTGGCTATAAATTTTGAAGATGAAGAACCCCCGGCCGACCGGGTAGCAGGGGACACTGTTCTTTATCTGAGGCCTCCAATTCCTTTGGATCCAGTCGTCTGTGGTCTTTGTTGAGGGCCAGAGCCCCATGAACTGTCCGACCAGTCCTCGCTCCGCCAGAGCCAGGGCGATCTTGATGGGTTGTTCAACCGGAAGGTCAATTTCAGGCACGACTTCAAGCTTTTTAATGAACTTTGGGATGGTTGGTGCCACATGCTTCTTCCCAGATCGCAGTAACAGCTTCCTGAAGGCCTCTTCAGCATTGATCGGGGCAGAGGGAGGGGGATGCCCTCCCCCAGGCGTGGCCATGAGGGAATTGGCTTGGAGCAGGGCGAGCATAGAGCCTTAAGGGAGGAGGAAGGCGGCAGCTAGGTCAGCTAGCAGCGCGCGCCTCTCTCAGCGATCCAACTTCATCTAACGGGGTATAAATCTACACATACTATTCGAGGTTTATGAATTGTTATTTACTATTTGAAATTGGAATAGTTGGTGTGGCACGTGCATGAATATATTTGATTATGTATTGTTAAGTTAATTTACTAGAACAATAAATTGTATATTAGTTTTTTGATAATTATAAACTACCCAATAATTAGGGAAATTGCAAGCATTTTACTTCACAATTAATTAATATGTAGTTTTTGTGCACAAAGATTATTAATGAATGCAATTTTTGTCTATTTGTAGGATTTATGTGTTATAAATTACAACATGTAATAGTTGACACTTTAACCATCAAATTTTGCTTATTTTTAGGATTTATGTGTTATCATTTACAAGGTGATTCCAAATTGGAATAGTTGGTGCATGGACACTTATAATGGATTATGTACTTATAAGTTAATAATAAACCAATAAGTTAGATATTAATTTTGAGTAATTAACTATTTTTCTTCATAATTAATTAATTAATTTAACTTTGATCCATTTATAAAATATCCAAATTGGAATTGTTGGTGCTTGAATGATTATAACCTAAAATAAAATATATTAGATTATGAACTTTTAAGTCAATAATACAACAATGAGTTAGATATTAATTTGTAATAATTGCATATTAATAAACCAGCATAGATCCATCTTAACTCTATCTCTGTCAAGCGTCAAGAGCAATCAAATCCCTTAAGGGGCAAACTCCCTTTTAGAATCCTAAACTTCCTCAAAATCCCTTAAGGGGAAAACTCCCTTTAAAGTCCTAAACTTCCTCAAGATATTAGATATCTCTCGATGCTTCATAGAGCCAGAGTTAAGATGGATCTATGGTGGTAATATAACTTCTTGAAAGGTCATCAAAAAAGCTAATCCAACATTTTTTAAAGCAAATTATTCACAACTATTATCATAATTTTGATTTCGAATGAGTAATTTTAACTTTGAAACACAATTTATATTCCAACATTTTTTAAAGAAAATTATTCACAACCATTATCATAATTTTGATTTCTAATGAGTAATTTTAGCTTTGAAAGACCATTTATATTTTTACTTTAAACTAATGTGTTTATCATTGGTTTTTAAACTAATGTGTTTATTATTGGTTTATATATGTGAATAAAGTACATTTATTTTTATTCATGAGAAATTCGATGTTAAAGCCATAGAAGACAATTTTTCTATAATAAGAGAGGAACGCCGAACTTACAGAGAAGGTTATCACTCAAATAATGTAAATAAACAATCTGTAATAAAGGTTAAAACCTCTCTTATGTAATTCCATAGACAACTCAAAAGGTAATTTTCAAGCTAAAAAGAAGCCTTTCTTAATGGTCAACAAAATACTGGACAATGTCATAATGTTCTTGTGAACCACAAAAGAAAATTTGTCATTAAAAATAGGAGAATGCCTTGGTACTTCGTCTACAATATTTTGTTTAAAATTTGTCATTAAAAATAGGAGAATGCCTTAGTCTTTCCTCTACAACATTTTGTTTTTGGCAAAAAGTGGCCCAAACATAAGATTTGAACTAAACGGTGAAAGATCATACTCTCCAATATATTCAATTTCATATATCTTCAATACCTCAAGGTCGCTCCTTTTGAACATCTTAAGATGTATTTTTTTTAATAGATGCCCTAAAATCTAGTTTCAAAATTCTCCTTAAAATTCTCAAAACATAAAAGCATTCAGCAATAAATTGAAAATGTTACGGAAGGGGAAAGCATTCAGCAAAAGCATTCAAAATCTAAGTGTCTGTCAAGTGAAAATTTGATGACGATTATGCATTTTCTGTGTCTTGTCATTTCGTGTTTTAAGCAAATAGATAGTATCAAAAATGCAAAAATACAGTGTAAAACTATTTTTGATGTTATATGCAAATCTAGCTTAGCTACCAAACCATCTAGAATGTTAGGGTTTGGACCCTCTAGGGTTAGGGTTAGGGCTAGGGTTTTGGACCCTCTAGAATTTTCTCAAAAGTCCACATGTGTGGGTAATGAGAGATGATGTGGATTCCACTCGGTTCCATGGTGGTTAGCTAGATAAGTCAACTTGTGGGAGGCACAAATTCCTCATGAACTCAGACCGAGGTGCTCTTTGCATTGCTCGAAATATCTCATAGTGTAGTATAATGTTACTGGGGATCGAAAACATAGTATGTGAAGTTTTGACACCAAAGACATAGTTTAAGCCCTCAAATGGGACCCCAAAGGTTATGGAACCCGAATATGCAAAGTAAGACCTGCCACAAAAAATGGGTCATACTAGCCAATTTGTCCAATTATTCCACCCATAATACACCAAAATAAATGAAAAATTATATATCAATCCATTTTGCGTCACTCCTCTTGGTTATCTTAAAAACAAAGAGGCTACATTACTTAGTGCATTTATGCCCTTAAGACCACTTACTGTTATGCTTAAAGCAAAGATTTATAGAACATCATTTTTATACTTCCTTTGTAATTCTCCATATTTTGATTGGACACCTATATCACATTTAGACATATTGTATTTATTTTCTTATTATCTGTTGGACTCAACTTCACCGAGTAAAAATTATGTGTGTGTAGTATGATGGGCCTAATTATACGTGATTATTATGTTTTGTGCTTATCATTCCTCTTATTAATGCTAATAGCTATGTGTTTAGTTTGCTTTTAGTATAAAAATGAATACATGTGATGAGGTACGTTGATACTTTTTTATGTACAATCAATTCAATGGATGGATTCCATGCACATGTCTGATATATAAAATTGGGTTTTATGAATGGATGATGATAAATTTATGAATGCCATGGAACTATTGAAAGAATGTTCGCTATAGATTTCCATCTTGAGAAACACTAACTTGCATGTTACAGAGGCTAAGTAATAGCTAGATACTTGTTATGATGTGTGGCATGTCCCCATCCCAATAAGACTATTAGTTAACAATGTTTCACCAACCTACTAGTTCCCTAGGTTGAGGTGGAGGCATTAAATTTTGCAATAAGGTATCTTTGAGACCCAAGAGGACCTTAGTTTACCATCACCACATTAAATTGGGTCATATAAATAATAAATATGGAGAAAATGAGGCGGCATTTCTTCATGGAGCATTAGAGGAAATTTCAACTCAA
The DNA here is from genome assembly GCA_001517045.1 of Pseudotsuga menziesii. NCBI lineage: Eukaryota > Viridiplantae > Streptophyta > Pinopsida > Pinales > Pinaceae > Pseudotsuga > Pseudotsuga menziesii. The sequence goes on from LPNX010347878.1 coordinate 155,320, forward strand.
AATGGGCCTCCTAAGGAAAATTAATAAAATAATAGTTAAAATAATAAAATAATATTTATTAATTTTGGAGAAAGAATTTAATTCCGCATCCAATGAGCTCTCTCGATCGAAAATGTGAGTAAAAACATAGGGAGATATGTCGAAAATACGAACAAAAAGTAGTTTTTTTTATGATACCTATCCCCAAATTTATATTAAATTTTTTTTTAAGAGGTGCTCCCTTTTGAATTTTAAAGAATTTTGATTGGTTAATACATGATGACATGGAATTTGTATTATTTTTGGAAGGCCCATTTTAAATTGAAATTTCCTCTAATGCCACTTGAGGTTCATGGAGACCTTGGGTGGCTAGATTCCTCCCTACACTTGTCATGACCTACCCCCAAATTCGAAATTATGAGGAATGGAAAATTCTTAGGAGATGAAGAGGTGTCAAGTAACAAAACATGAGCCAAAGGATTCGAATTGGTGAAGAGGAATAAATCTCCATGGAAGAGTAAGAGACTAGGAATAAAATTTGTGCCACTTCGAGAAAGATTCCATGCACTCTATGAAAACAATGTGTTATCAACCCAAATGGCACTTCTCCGTTCGAGTGCCGACATTCCCTATGTTGGTACACAAAAGGACATTTTAGGATTGAAGATTTCCAAAACACTATAGATGGGCATGACATGAGATGCATTTACCTTTCAACCAGCATACCATATTATTTTTATAAGTGTTGATTGGCGTACGCAACTATCTTCATTGAAACTCGCGTACATACGCGACTATCTTCATTGAAAACTTGTGTACTACACGTGACTATCTCCATTACAACCCGCGTACATCAACATACGCGGGTTTCCTTTAAGCAACTCACGTGTCATACACGAGTTGCCTATATTAATAGTCGTGTACATCGCCATTTGACATTAAAAAATATAAATCACGATTAATGGAGATTAGTTGGGCCCTAATCATTAACTACCCCAACTATCTCAACTTCCTCAACCTTCGAAACCACTCTATTTCCCAAGATATAAATACAGGCCTTGGGGAGGGCATTAATCAATCAATTTTGGAGAGCAAAGTTATGCTGGTGCAGGGATGATTTTAAGGAACCATACTTATTTAAAAGTGTATAAATGTTGGCGAATATTACCAATTCTTAAAACGCCAACTATAAAATGATTGGCGATATTTTTTAAAACATATTTTAATTTCCAAGGATTTTATATCATTTATATAATAATTTGGCGATTTTTAGGGTGAAAAAATTTTACCCCATCAAAACTGCGAGAAATAGGGCTTCAAAAAGTGCAAAATGGCGAATCTTTTTTTGGGAGAAAAACATGGAAAAATAGCCCACTAGGCTAAAATTCGCCCCTAAAATTATCCTTGTGCTGGTGGTATATCTTCAGAAGTCTTGGAGCAGTAGAACTCAAAGTCCTTTGGTTGCAAAGGAGTCCTTGTCTCAGGCGTTGGGTTGTACACTTATCTTATTCACTGATTGTTAATAAAGAGAATTCTTCTTCCAACATTGTGTTGAGTCTTGTTGCAGCTGCAACTGTCTCCCAAACTTTTCGAAATTTTGGACCCCCTTGATTATTTTTATCATTGCCTAGAATCGTTTGGATCCATGAACTCTGTTTATGTTTTCCTTTTGCTACAAGTTTGGACTATTTTGAGGTTAACTGTCAAAACCCCATATTTTTCGAAAAAATTAAAATTTTTAAAGTTTATAAATCATTAACATAAATGCAGTTAACTAATCCTTTAATTAGTTATGAGTTACAATACTGTCAATTGAATTTGTCTATTGGATTGTGTTTAGTGTTAGAATAGTTCTTTTCAGTTTACTGACATGTTTTCCTATTGCGACCACAAGGTGGGATGTCATACAAGTACTGGGCTTACTTAGCTTTTGAGCTAATGCAGACATTTTCCTATTCTTACAAACTACAGGTAAGAAGTTCGGTTGGCAGCTTGTCGAAATTCTAAAGTGTTTATAAATACCAGTACGTTGCAAAATAAAAGTTAAAAAGGAAGATAAATGCTAAACCATTTTCAATACTTACTGAGGTAAAATTCCATAACTGTCCATCATTCTAGTGGAAGTAAATTTATGATTCTTAAATATTACTATGCTATTTTATATTTATCATAGATGCCGAGTATTAAAAGACTTCAATAAAAATCTTTGCAACATAAAGTAGAAAAAGGTAAAGCTATAGGATTTACAGTTTACCTTCCATGTGCACACATACACCTACATTGTAATGTTCATTATAAGGGGTTACGTATCACTGTTTCCAAAACTAAGTTTATTTCTTAGTCAGTTAGATGACTTACTATAACAGGTTTTGATTTTAAACCTTTCATATCAAATAAGTGGACCTGTACTTAGTGGCTACTATCTTAAAAGATTGCAAAACTGAATTATTTATTGGTCTAACATTTACGATGATAAAATCTTAAATGAAGAGTTTAAAAGCTTAACTCTTGTATGTCACCATTGCTTGGTTAAGAACCTTTATTCTAGGCAAACAATATCAAAGTATATGTTATTATTTTCTTTGTAATACATACCAATTTCCATTCTTAGAAAATTATGGTAAGAACTAAGGGTTAACATTACTATCTTATACACTTACCGTGGTTGATTTTTGCAACACCCTTGATATCATCCATTAGTATATTTGATAATTAGATTATAGAGGTTGAGTAAAATACTTGTATGAGTACTAATCCTACCCAACATATGCACTATACTTTCCTTCTACATCAATTTACGAAACTTATTTCTTTTAAGCTTGTAAGAGTTAAAAGACATATTAGTCACTCCCTAATGGAAAGGTCATGAATAAGACCAATTCACAAAGGGTTTAACCCTAAAGGAATACTCATATAAATCTTTATGTTATGCCTTCCAAGTTTATATATAAGATCATATTATGCACTTACTACTCTAGATATAGTATACTCTTGATCAAATGTTATTAGGTAAAAGCATCATGTTACAAGGTTCTAGATTTCAAAGTCAAATACCTCCACGATGAATATAGGGTTATATCCCAAATTGCATTGCATGGATGATAATCTATCGTAACATACTGTAATGAATTATTAAAGTCTTGCATCGGTGGTAAGTCCCATGTATAAGTTATGTATTAACAATTTTTCTTTGTTATTATACTCCAATAATAGGTTGACTTCGGTTGGGTCTAAAGTATAACCTTCGTGACATCCCAAATGATTGACAACATCGTCCCTCATGATCTGTTCCTCGATGACTATGGAAATAATACCCACCGTGAGCAATAATTTGCATGGATACGTGTCTTTGTCCTGGCCAAGCATTGCAAGGTTAAAAGGGTCCTTTCCAACCCTAACTCATTATTCTTCCCTCGCCTTTGGGCACTCATCCATCTACTGCGAAGAACTCGGTCACTCTGTCACCTGAGTGGTGCTGCTACTGTCTTCGGCTTTCTCCTTCGTGGTTAGTTTGCCTATTGAACAAAAGTGAAGGCCGTGCCAAGTATTTCTATTCGCCTGTGTTATTTGTTCTCCTTTTTTATTCTCGTTGCTTCACCAGCTTAACCCAAACCCTTGACTGCAACTTTCCTTACCCTTCTCTTTCAGTTTAACAATATGGGAAGGGTTCCTTCTGTTGGAGTGTTGTGGCTTGAGTTTCACCGTTTACTAAGTGTTGTTGGAAAAGAGTAACAACACGGCTTAGGGTTTTTAACCTGTCAGCTGAATGAATGGGGGTTCTCTGCTGTCAGTGATTCATGGAGTATTGTAACGCCATTCTTTTGCAGCTGAATCACAAACTTCTTACTCGAGCTGGTCGACGGTCACTGCATTGCTGGTTAACAGTTTTTAAGTGCTAAGGTAAGAATATCATTTGTTTTCTTTCTTTAATGTTATCGTATCTTTCCTTATTTATAAACTGTTCTTATTTACCAAATATTATTTAACAGTAAGGTGTGATAACCGTGCAGGTGCGACTCGTCTCTCTTCTGTGGCTGCACAGTGTTGCCGCCTTTTCACACACCTGGATCATGTGGCAGAAATCTTCAAGCCACTCGGTGTGTCCTTGGGGGCAAGTCTTGAGTCAAGGATGTCACCTTGTTCTTGACTCCTCTTTTTAGGATCAACTCCTAACGGAGCCAAGGGGGGTAGACCCTATTAAGTTACTAAGGATGATTTCTTAGTGTGGTGATGTTAAACTGAATCAGTTACTTAGGAGTTCGAATATTTTAACTATAAACAATTGAAGATGACAAGATACGAAAATAACACACGAAAGCACAAAGCTGATAAACAATATATATATGAAGCAAAAATGACCAGTGCCTTAATAATGGAGTCAAATCAAAGAAATCAATGTGCTTGCATGTGCTTGGAGTGAATGTTTTGCAATTGCATCTTCGTATTTTTTAAGTTAAAATTGAAGTATGGATTGATTAAATTAGGCTAAAAGGGGGACTCCAGATATACCCGAGAGTACTTGGAGTATGTCCAAAACAAAACCTATACGACTACCCGCAAGGAATATGTGGGCTGAAATGGAGTCTTTGGGGCTATGTTCGTAACGCACCCGTTAGGGTGTGACAGAGATCGGCGCCCCGAGGTCACTTTTCAGTAGGATCCCACTTCCTTTGGGTATTTTGCCACCGTAAAGGTTTGATCGAGGTGTTGGATTTTCACCTAATGGTTTGTTAATTGGGGAGGGTGAGTCCTAGTTATGCTAGTCACTCAAGTGCTTTTGATATAGCTTCACTGATCGGACGAACCGCAGCCAAGTGCAGAGCATACACACTGGAGTCTTGTAAATTTTAATAAGTTTTTAAGAGATGTGTTCTTGTTTAAAAGAAAAGCTTCCAAGAACCTCTTTCGATCCAAGTGGATCTCAATCGGGGAATCAAGGAGGGGTTAATTTTAAAGCTTCTGATAAAAAAATGATAGAAAAACTAAAACAACTATACAAATCTGGTTTTCTGATTAATCCTACCACGAATCTCTTTCCCCTTTCGGGTCACTCGGGAAATCGTGGGGTAAGTATTATGATTACTTTTGAAAGTAAGATATGGAATATGGAATTAAGAACAAGATCAAATATACTACCCTGCAAATCAGACCAATTCTAGTAAAAAGGAAATAAGCAGAAAAACGATGAAAATGGCACCGACACGAATCCCCCCAGGGGGGATGCGGAATGGGCTCGAAAGAGCCTATTCAAAGGATGATTTTACTACAGAGGTTACAATATAAAAGAACTGATAAAACAGAGCTTTCTTGGTCCTTATACAGGCTGAAACCAAGATATTACAGTTTATACAAAAAAATTACAAATTATGTGACAAAAGAGAGACCCCTGGGGGGATTTGAGCGCTCCAAAGCCACTTTGGACAGAATCTTCCTTTCTTCTCTGTCAGACCTGCTAAATGAAAGTGAGAAAATTAGAATAAAAAATTCCCCAAAGCACTTTAAGAGTACCTTTGGGTCAGCCTACTTTATCTCAAAAAAATTAATGAAATTAAACTAGCTAAACCGACGAAAAAGGAACCAAGGAAAGCAAGCTTTCCTTGGGATATTGGATTGCTGTTTGCGTAGCCAATTAAAAGCACTGATATTGCAGAATATTGAAATTATTGAACAGCAAATGAAACTACCTTAACAGCAAGCTATGAATTTTTCAATAAACTACTTGCGAAACTAAGGCAATTTAGCTAGATCTCTTGAATTTGAACTTTATGTGCATAATGAAACTAAAAACTAGAAATTTGAAGAGATCTTGCTAATTAGATCTATGTATTCTTTTCTTGATGAGATAGATTATATTTAAAAAGAAACCTTAAAGTAACAGTTTGAGGAAAGTTTAATAATTTTTAAAGGAGGAAGAGAGAGAAACAGTGTTTGAAGCCTGGGAATGTTAGGCTTTGGATTCTACTTTGGTGGAACACCGAGGGACTATGTCATTCATAAGATACTAAAGATGAGGAAGATTCAAACCAGCTCAACCTCTTCTACCAGTGAGATCACCTACAACTTGAAAACCCTTGCACAAACAGATGGTTAAAACATAGGTGCTGCCGAAAGAGATGATTGGAAAGCATGCAATTAAACTTAAAATACATACAAATCCAATAGATGTGGAATGAGCAGCAGTAAGAGAATAAATCAAACTAGAATAAACTCTTACCCTAACAGGAGGGAGCTCTCTCCTTCAAGGCCAACAATTAACCAACAAAGATATGATAAACAAAAGCAGATTATACCTCATAAGCGTTTGACAATCAACATCCACACATGAAGAGCATTACACCATAGATCTTGCCTCCAAAGCTTCTTTATTCCAGAATGAAAAAACAATACAGTACAAGAGCAACAACACCTCAATCCCAGTTCTAACTAGCTTGGAAGAGGAGGTTGTGCCTGGATATATACAATTTGCAGGCCATCTAGCCCAGGGGGGGCATAATTACTCATGGAATCAAGTGAAATCAACTGATGGAGAGTCCATCATTGCCTGATCTGTGTCTAGCTGAGCCAGATCTGAGTCTCACTGAGTGCAACTGTCAATCGGGGGGCTGATCTGACTGACACCTCAACCTGTTGACTGAAGAATCCACCAAAAATCATCCAGTTGAGCCAAAAACGTGTTGAGGAGAGAGAGAGGGCGAAATTCCCCATAAAGGATGCTCAAGATCAACTCTAGATCTGATTTGATCACCTCCTTTAGTTAAGGATTTGTCAGATCCAGTCAATCTGCTTCAGATCTGACTGATTTCAATCAAATCGGTTGAGAATCCATTGATTTATTGATTTCGGATTCGCTCCATTATTCATCAATTTATTAATTAAAATAATCAATAATTGATTTTTGGGGCTCTCTGACCTGAGTGATGGAAAATCACTCAAAACTAGGAAATAGTGGGTCCATGGGTTTACATGGTGCTCTTAGCTTGAAAATGAGCACCTACATGACTAAAACCGATTATTTGGCCCACTTTTATTACAAAATCAAATTTTCCAATTAAACTATTAAAAAATAGCCTAAGTTTTGGAAAAATTAAAATTTAATAAAAAACACTGAAAAAACTGAAAAATTGAAAAATTGAAAAACACCTATGGGGACTTAGACATGTTCATATGACTCAAAAATGATGTCTAGCATGTTTATACATTGACACATACACTCTAATAACCTCAATAGGCCTAAATGCCAAGCTGACCACCCCAACTTTGGAGGTATGGAGTGAAAAACTTAGAAATTATTAGTCGTTTGTTCAACAACCAATAATAACCAAGGGAAAAAACACCCTGGGCTGATTGGATTGACAAATAAAGTCTAAGAGACCGAGTCTTTTATAGACACTATCATGCTAGAAAATTTATTACAATTCCCTCATGGGGTACGAACATGTGATATAGTACAACAAGCACTTCCCAGAAGTACTTCCAAAGGTCTTTTTGAAGTCCGAACAAGTTAGCCCTGTCCGGTTCACCGGGCTCACTTGATAAAAACCACTAAGTACAACTTAGATGGTAACATTCTGGCTCCAACTGTGGGACGTGTGCTTGATCTGGTCTTTAAGGAAAGGAGAGGATGCGAGAACACCAGAATCTATGGTTTATATACCCTGCAAAAACATCTCAACTTGACAAGAAAAACCTTAGTAGCACAAGTTTTATGAAAAACCAAATGAACCATTAAGCTGATTTATTTAAACAAAATAGATGTAACTAACTAAAAGAAGCAAAGTTTTATTATAGCTAAAAATAGAAATGCAGAAAGTAAATGCTCTCTTTTAAAGAGCTTATTTTCCTACTCTAAGCATGATATAAAAAGGGTTAAGTGTAATCAGAAATCCAATGTAACCACCTAAGAATTTTATTGACATAAAAAAAAATTTCCCTGTCTTTGGTTACTAGCCAAAGTAAGGATACTTTATTCAGAAAATGCAAACCTGCGTGATGATCCAGAAGGGGCGGGATGGATGGGAAATCATAGGCATGAATAATGTATTCAAACTTCCTCCCAAACTGGTAAGTGCTTGCGCAGGCCGCTTCTATCCAAGACTGGATAGGGTTGATGTACAAATTGGAATGATGAGGCAGATTGACTACACCATCATACTGATCATCAAGGCTTACCGGATGATAATTCACTGTATAAGCCCCAAGGAGCTCCAAGTCATGAGAAAACTCTATATGTGAAGATGATAGTTGAGATTGATATTCTAATAACTGCATCTCATCCATCTTTTCACAAAACTGCTTCTCCATATCTTCATTACTGATACCCTTGTGTGGCTCTGCATGATATGACTCTGAATGATCATATAAGAGTTTTGAATGCTGCTTTTCCATACTAGGATTTTCCAAGGTCTCCAGATTCATGCTTCCCTCTATGGAATTATAGTAGATTGGACTTCCACAAATCTCTAAATAGACACTCCCCTCGCTGGGTATAGCATAGATAGGATTCTTAAAAAGATATCCACAAAAATCCCAATAGTCATCACCATCATCTATGTTAAATGTGATGGATTCCCCATTGCTGATATCAGGTTCCGATATTGAGTTCTCTTTGTCTTCATTACTGATATTTATATATGTATCAGACTGATAATGTGCATAAATTTCATGCTCCTTTTTCGTATCAAAGTTTCCCAAGGCCACATGGTCCATGCTCTCTTCGTTAGATATGTCATAGACAGAAAAATCAACAAAGCCATCAAAAGTTTCTGGTTCATTATTTTCCTCTTTATTCATGTCATAGACTGGATTTTCCATGAATGTCCAAGACTCCTCATCAACATCTTTGTCGGGGATAAGGGAGTCTTCGTCACTTGTATCATGCTCCAAGCTATACTTGTCCTCATTTTCATACTCATCTTCTTCAGAGAAAAGGTCACAAGGTAGTAGACCTTCCAGACTGTCATAATTATAAGGAGAACACATAGGAGTCCCATCATGTATATTACAGTTTTCATCATAAGTTTCACTATAATATTCTGCAATGGTTTCATCCTCAGGATTGTACTGTTTGGATGGTGACAAAGGGTAGGCCTGGCCTACCATGTATATATGATCAGGCTCGCTTGATTTTGTTTCCTGATTACTAACCTCGGGAAGTCCATGTTCCATGACATGATTCACAACATAACAAGTGCTTTCTGGGTGGAATTGATGACAAGGTCTACACCATGGAATTACTTCATCTACCAGGTTAGTTGAGTCTAACTGGTTTGGAATCCTAGGCTCTTGCTGAGGAAACTTCTTTTGATACACTTGATTTTGTTTTGGCTGAAAATTCCTAGGTCCATTATTTCTTTCCAGTGTGGTTATTGTGTTCTGGATTTTATTCATTTGCACAGATTGGTTTGTCATGAATTGGTCCTGACTAGTCATCACTTTTTCAAACATGCTAGCTATCTTTTCCATGGGGTCTTTAGAGGTTCCCTTTTCTTCTGATTCAAAGGATTTTCCCTTTTCTTCGTTGTATGAAGTGTTCCTCCTAGTGTAACCCGGAATGTTGGACTTGCCCGAAGATTGCATATTCCTTTCTATTTTCTCGGCCAGATCTTGAGCAGTTTTTAGATCGACCGGATCTTTATCCCTTAATTAGTACCTCAAATCACCAGTGAAAGCTTCGATGTAATATATGAGGATGGAGGCATCCCTTGGCTTGATTTCTCTAGGGAAGTCCGCAACCACACGCCTGAACTTAGTATTAAATTCATCAATGGTTTCATTCTCCATCTTCTTTATGTTATGGAGGGCAGGAAGCAAATGTCTTGGTTCTTTCTTTTCCCCTCATCTCTTCTTAAAACCTGCTAGGAATTCATTAAGGGTTTTATATGAATCATCACCAAGGTTTTCATACCATTCCGCAACATCATCCTCTAAGGATAAAGCAAAGAGCTTCATTTTGATATCTTCATGGTTAGAGGCAACATCATCACAGTAACTGACTAGGTTCCTTTCAAACTTTCAGAGATGAGTCCTGGCAGTGGTAGCATTATTTCCCTCGAATCAGGGGAGCTTCTTGATAGCATCTTTCGGAATATTATGAGGAGCACCTGCTATCTGAGAAAAGTCAAGGGGTTTGTAAAATTCCATCATTTCTTGATATTAGTGAACATGACTCTCTACAAATATGTGATGGATATCTGAGATGGATTGGTCTCCTAAATCCTCAAGGTTTCTACGAGAAGTCTGCCTATTCAATCTTTCCCTAATAAACCTTTTGGGACCAGGGAGAGGATTGAATAATTGTCGACGGTTTCTTCGGGTAGAAATTCTTGAAGGGATGTTAGATAGTGGAGTCACCAGATGGATCGAGTTTTAAATTTTATGTTTTTTAAAGACTAGATCAATCAAAAGTTTTTTTTTTATCTTTTTAGTTGTTTAGAAAAAAGTTAAGCTAAGTCTTACTTGGGAATAAAAAGATTTATCCCCGGCAACGGCACCAAAAAGTGTTGCCGCCTTTTCACACACCTGGATCACGTGGCAGAAATATTCAAGCCACTCGGTGTGTCCTTGGGGGCAAGTCTCGAGTCAAGGATGTCACCTTGTTCTTGACTCCTCCGTTTAGGCTCAACTCCTAACGGAGCCAAGGGGGGTAGACCCTATTAAGTTACTAAGGATGATTTCTTAGTGTGGTGATGTTAAACTGAATCAGTTACTTAGGAGTTTGAATATTTTAACTATAAACAATTGAAGATGACAAGATACGAAAATAACACACGAAAGCACAAAGCTGATAAACAATATATATATGAAGCAAAAATGACCAGTGCCTTAATAATGGAGTCAAATCAAAGAGATCAATGTGCTTGCATGTGCTTGGAGTGAATGTTTTACGATTGCATCTTGGTATGTTTTATGTTAAAATTGAAGTATGGATTGATTAAATTAGGCTAAAAGGGGGACTCTAGATATACCCGAGAGTACTTGGAGTATGTCCAAAACAAAACCTATACGGCTACCCACAAGGAATATGTGGGATGAAATGGAGTCTCTGGGGCTATGTTCGTAACGCACCCGGTAGGGTGTGACAGATATCGGCGCCCCGAGGTCACTTTTCAGTAGGTTCCCGCTTCCTTTGGGTATTTTGCCACCGTAAAGGTTTGATCGAGGTGTTGGATTTTCACCTGATGGTTTGTTAATTGGGGAGGGTGAGTCCTAGTTATGCTAGTCACCCAAGTGCTTTTGATACAGCTTCACTGATTGGACGAATCGCAGCCAATTGTAGAGCTTACACACTGGAGTCTTGTAGATTTTAATAAGTTTTTAAGAGATCTATTCTTGTTTAAAAGAAAAGATTCCAAGAACCTCTTTCGATCCAAGTGGATCTCAATCAGGGAATCGAGGAGGGGTTAATTTTAAAGCTACTGATAAACAAATGATAGAAAAACTAAAAAAACTATACAAATATGGTTTTCTGATTAATCTTACCACGAATCTCTTTCCCCTTTCGGGTCACTCGGGAAATCGTGGGGTAAGTATTATGATTACTTTTGAAAGTAAGATATGGAATATGGAATTAAAAACAAGTTCAAATATACTACCCTGCAAATCAGATCAATTCTAGTAAAAAGGAAATAAGCAGAAAAACGACGAAAATGGCACCGACGTGAATCCCCCCAGGGGGGATGGGGAATGGGCTCGAAAGAGCCTATTCAAAGGATGATTTTACTACAGAGGTTACAATATCAAAGCACTGATAAAACAGAGATTTCTTGGTCCTTATACATGTAAATTTGAGCATATAGATCTGTAGACAAAAACAAAACTCACAAAGAAGATCTCACAATTTACTCAGCAATTGAAGAATGAAACAGTGCAAAAGGCTTGCAGCTGTGAATGCTTTCATTAATCAAAAAATTAATTTAGATAATAATTACAATGATGTAAAATGGATTTAATAGCCACAAGCAATTCGAATCCACATGAGGAAGTTCGAATTGATGACTCTACTTGACTGTAGGTA